>CAUYQV010151029.1:0-13281 GCA_963574575.1 Galagoides demidoff | reverse complement strand
GCCCGCCAAACAATGATGGCTGCAACCAAAAATGGCTGGGTGTTGTGGTGGGCGCCTGTGGTCCCAGCTACCTGGGAGGTGGAGGCAGGAGACTCGCTTGAGCCCAGGAGTTGGAGGTTGCTATGAGCTGTGATGCCATGGTACTCTACCCAGGGGGATAGCTTGAGGCTCTGTGTCCAAAAAAAAAAAAAAATTCCAACAGAAAAAAGTCCCATCTAAGACAGTTTCACACCTGAATTTTACCAGACCTACAAAAAAGAACTGATACCTCTACTGAAGAAATTATTCCATAACATGGAAAATGAAAGAATATTTCCTAATCCATTCTACCCATCCAACAGCACCTTGATACCAAAACCAGGAAAGGAAACAACTAAAAAAAAAAAAAAAACTATAGGCCAATATGTCTAATGAATATAGATATAAAAATTCTCAGCAAAATCTTAGCAAACCAAATTCAGCTGCACATTCAGAAAATAATCACCGCAACCAAGTGGATTTCATACCAGAGATATAAGGATGGTTCAATATAGGCAAATCTATAAGTGTAATTCACCATATACAGACAGACAAAAACAAAGACCATATGAATCTCTCAATAGACACAGCAAAACATTTCACAAAACTCAGCACTCTTTCACACTTTTGTGTTTGAACTGGAACCAGGCAAGCTGCTCACTATCGACACTTCTATTCAACATAGTGCTTACAGTCCTAGATGGAACATTCAGGCAAGAGAAGGAAATCAAGAATCAAGGGTATCCAAATGAAAAAAAATAACATTATCTTACATCTAGAAAAGCCCAAAGATTTCACCAATAGATTCCCAAAATTTATAGATTTAGCATTGTCTTGGGTTACAAAACAGTATACCCTTATCAGTAGCTTTCATATATGTCAACAACAGCCAAACTTAAAATAAAATTAAAGACCCAATACTTTTCACAGCAGTAAAAAGGAAATAAAATACCAAGGAATATATTTAGTACAATTCCTATCAAGATACAAGCAAGGTCATTTTCGATAACATACATATTTAGATAAATACGATGGGTACCAAAAAATGTATAACATTTTAAGCAAGAAAAAAACTGTAATAAAATTGTAACACACAAGTCACATTTGACTTTTGTGATTACAAGAGGTGTTCAGGTGTGACATATATTTGTCTTTTGTTATTGGTAATATTGAGTATTACAATCTTAATACAATTTTTTTCTTTTCTTAAAATGTGTGTACACTTTTTGGCACCCTCAATACACGTGAAATAGCACATACCCTAGAATAGATAAAATGTGTCATTTATTATTTTGCTCATTAAAAAATAATATAGACAGAAATGATTCTATCAGATATTAAGGGTTCCAACCTAGTTACAATGATCAAGGCCATGTGCTATTGGTGGAAGCAAGAGTACATATATCAATCAAAAAGAATAGAGAACCCCCCAAAGACCTTATAAGTCTACTAAGCTAACTTTTAACAAAGGTGCCAAAGTAGTTCAATGTATGAATGATACCCTTGGCAACAAATGTTATTTGAACAATGAGATATCTATAGGCAAAAAAAGGAAAAATGACCTAACCTTATACCTTTTGAGTTAACTCAAAATAGATCATAGGCTTAAAGTACATAAATTTTTAAAACTCAACAACAACAACAACAGGAAAAAGTCTTCCATGGCTAGACCAAGGCAGTACATTTGTAGTTTGATTAGATTTGACAACAAAATCACATCCATAAAAGGATAGATTGATAAAAAGGTACAGTGAAACTATTTTTTTCTGTGAAACATTATGTAACGAAAATAAAAGGACAAGCTACAGACTAGGACGGTTTTTTTTCAAACCATATATCCAACAAAGATTAGTATCTAGAATATATAAAGAACTCTTGAAACTAAAAACCAAAACAAAATAAAATGAGGAAGACATTAAGAAACATTTCCATGAAAAGGATAGACAGATGGTAAATGAACAAATACAAAGATGCTCAACATCATTACCATCAGGGAAATGCAAATTAAAACCACAATGAGGTGTCACTGAACATCTATCAGAAGAGCAAAAAAAAAAAAGCGACACTGCCAAATGATGGCAAAGATGCAGAAAGACTAATCATACATTGCTGGTGTGAATAAAAAATGATAAAATCACTCTGGGAAAGTATTTGGTAGTGTCTTGTAAAACAAAGCACATGATAAGCGATTGCATTTTTGAGCACTTATCACAGAGACATGAAACATATATACCTACAATAGCATTAATATGACATCAAAATACTGGAAACAACCTTCAGCACATGTGTCATTCACCAGATGAATGGCTCTATTAAAGTCTATATAATAGTACACAGGCAAAATGTGCTTATGCCACTATAGAATGGTACTGATTCAAAAACAGGATCAAACTACTGATTCATCCAACAACCTGGATGAATGTTCAAATAATCATTCTGAGTGTAAAAAGGCTAATCCCCAAATATTACATGCTATATGATTGCATTTATATAATATTTGATGCTACACTTTATAAATGAAGAGCTTATTACTATAGTAGTTGGGAGAAATTGGGCAAAAAGAAGAGGATGTGATAATAACAAAGTAGCACAGGATCCATAAGCTGATGAAACAGTTCAGTATATTGACTCTGAATTCGATGTACACACCTACACATAAAATTGGGTATATCAAACACACACAGATGAATGCAAGTAAAATTGTGGAAAATCAGAAGAAAATAGGTAGATTTGCTCAATGTTAAAAATAGTAAGCCATTAATAATAACCAAAAGATATTTTAAAAAACCACACTTTGTGTTTTGTTTTTAAATTTCATGTCAGTTTAGAATCTTATAAAAGCTAGCAATTAAACATTTGCCCAATATATTTGGGTTCTCAAGAGAAAAAAAGACTAATAGGATGTAGAAAAAGAGAGTGAGAGCAAGAGATTGATTTTACAGAATTGCCTTAATGGGCTTGAGAGTCTAAAGTCTGCAGTGCATCCGAGAAGAATGGAGACCCAGGGGATTGTTGATCGTGCAGCTCTAGTCCAAAAGCAATCAGAAGGCAGAATTTCTTCTTCTTTGAGAAATCTATTCTCTTTTTGTTTTTTTCTTCTTAAAGTCGTCAACTGATGATTAGACAAAGCTTCATACATTATGGAATATAATCCACTTTACCGAACTATGGATTTAAATGTTAATCACTTCTAAAGGATGTTACAGTTGTTGCCAAATCAAAAAGGGGTCAAGCCTAGATCCTATTGCTCACTGCACAGGAAGCCAATTGCTAGACAATGAGAGTTGCCAAGGAATAAAGAATTTTTAATATGAGTGATGTCAGTTAGGAGAACAAGAAAGCAGCCTTAAATCGATTTCCCGACTAGTGGAGAGTACGGGATTTTTTTATTTTTAATTTCAGAGTAATCAAAGGGTACAAATATTCAGGTTACATTCTTTTCAATTCTAAGATAAAGTTCAAGTTGAGCCCTTCACCCAGGGGTGGTGATGAACACCCTCACATTGTGCATATTAGGTGAGATCCCGTCAATCACCCTCCCTCTTCTCCCCTCTTTTCGTCTCCCCTCTCCCTTATTAGACTATACTTCTGTTTTTCTTTCAAGTGAGGGTGTAATTGTCTATATATTGGTTTCATATTAGCATCAATAGCAGTAGATACTTTGTTTTCCATTCTTCAGATACTTTACTAAGAGGAATGTATTTCAGCTTCATCCAGGTAAACACAAAAGATGTGAAGTCTCCATCATTTTTATGACTGAATAGTACTTCAGGATATACATATACTGCAGCTTGTTAATCCAGAATTTTAAATATTCTGGTGCAAATGTCTCTGTGGTAAAATGATTTTTGTTTTTCTGGTAGATACTTAGTACTGAGACTGAGGGGTCAAACAGAAGGTCTACTTTTAGTTCTTTGAGAATTCTCCATGCTTACTTTCTATAGAGATTGTATTACTTTCAATACCTTCAGCAGTGCAAGAAGTATTCCCTTCTCTCCACATCCACACCAACATCTGCAGATTTGAGACTTTGTGATGTGGGCTACTCTTACTGGAGGTAGATGGTATCTCACAGTGGTTTTGATTTGCATTTCTCTGATTATTAAAGATGACGAGTATTTTTTGTAGACCATGCACCTGTCTTCTTTGGAGAAGCTTCTGTTCAGGTCTTTTGCCCATAGTGAAATGGGATCACTTGTTCTTTTCTTATTAATAAGTTTGAGTTCTCATGGAATACTATGCAGCCTTAAAAAAGATGGATGGAGACTTTACCTCTTTTATGTTTACATGGAGGGACCTGGAACATAATCTCCTGAGTCAAGTATCTCAAGAATGGAGGAAAAAGTATCCAAAAATACTCAGTACTCTATGAAACCAACTTATATTTACTCATTTTACTCATACTTTTTTTTTTTTTTGGCAGTTTTTGGCTGGGGCTGGGTTTGAACCTGCCAACTCCAGGATATGGGGCTGGTGCCCTACTCCTTTGAGCCACAGACACCGCCCTATTCATACTTTCTTATGAAAGATAGAACACAACTATAGCCCAGCATGTGGGAGAGAAATGGAGTTGGAAGGGAGGGGAGGATGGAGGTTTGATAGAGGAAGGGTAAAAAGCGGGACCACACCTATGGAACATATTGTAAGGGTACAAGTCAAATCTATCAAGTGTAGGACGTAAATGTCTTAACACAATAATCAAGCAAATGAGGCAAAAGCTATGTTGATTGGCTTGATGTAAACATATCAGATTGTATAAAAAAATCAACACATTGTAGCCCACATATGCATAAATGTATTCATGATCTATGTGTGTATGACTTAATTAAAAAAAAACAGTCATTGAAATTTGTTCATGGACTCAGTTATAATTGTGATATCTACACTGGAGTTTGCTCAAATGTTTGAGTACCATGACCTAAACACTATGACATATACAATTAACCACCAACTCAATATTGCTTCATTTGTAATTTTGATAATATTCCTCATCTTATCTAGAATATACATTCATAGCACGACTTCTCACATCTGTAGACTTATTTTAATTATGATAAAGACAAAAGTATCAATAAATTAAGAAGTATGAATTTCAAGGACATCTGTGAAAATTTCCTATTGCCAATAGTCAGGGGACTCACAGACATCTGTTATTTTGCTTGAACAGTATGTAAGTTGATAAGAAATCTTATAGATAAAATGTACACGTCTCAATTTGGCTGTGACCCTACACCCTCAAATTCTCATGTTTTACAGAAAGCTAAATTTACTCAATTTAGCTTTCTAAAGGAGCAAAGTATATTTAAAATGAATCTTGCAGGACTGGTAAAATTTTCACAAATTGTTTAGAAAGGAACAGAAATTCAAAGAAACTTGAGTTAGAAATATTATATTGCTTTTCAGGACAATAATTTATTTATTATCCTACCTGGGAAGAGAAATGGCCAAAGATCTGTAGAGTTTTCCTTGTTTTCTGAGAACTGGAATATTTTAGAAGAGATAAAAATGTATTCCATTGTATGCAGAATATGGTAATAAAATTAAAGCTTTATTATATAGCAAGTTAAAATGAAGTGCATTTACAGGAAATTAAGTTTTTTTCATTTCTGTCTTCTTTTTTGGAGCATGGCAAACATATAGCATTATGTTTCCATAGAATATAGAAGTGCAGACATATATATTTTTTGTAAAGAACTATAGACTAAGAGAAAATTTTCATTTCTCTTGATTTTATAAATAGCTACAAAATAGAAGAAGAAAACATTCCTTTCTTACTAGTGATTTTTGCCTGTTCATAACAGATGTTGTTTCCACAAATTAGTTTATAATTTCTTTCATAACTCAAGACAGAACAACCCTTCAATTTATAGCCAGGAATAGACATAGTGCTGCGTATCATTCTGGTAATTATGTAACAAAACTGCTCTTTGGCAATTGAAAACCTTGGCCATTAATCATTCAGTTTAGTGTTGGGGTAACTTAATCTTCAGTGTCACCAGCTGTGCAAGACTCAGCCACAGACAGTGAAATTGTCAGGAGTACACTGAGAGAAGTGTAAATTACCAAATGTGAAAGATAATAGATAGCTAGACACCTAGCTATCTAGTTAACTAGCATTGGTGTGTAGGATATGCAATGACTATGAACTATTTTATGAGGAGGTCGAGGCACGCATAGTCAATTTTTCTTTTTTCATATTTTTAATTATTATGAATATATAAGTGTACATGTTTGTGGGTTACATGTGATATTTTAATACAGATACACTGTGTGTAATACAGGGTAATGGGGCTCTCCATCACATAAAGTACTTACCATTGTTATATTACCATGTTTCCTGCAAAATAAGACACTGTCTTATATTTATTTTTTCTTAAAAAGACACACTAGGGCTTATTTTCAGGGGATGTCTTATTTTTATTAAGTATAATACAACAATCTACATTTATTCAAATACAGTTAAGTCATTCTCTTCTGAAACTTGACAGGGGGAGCTGACCTTGGTGGGGCTGGCACTAGTGATGCCTGAACTCCTTTCCCTTAGGCATTGGCAATTGGCAATTGGGCTGGGAGAAAGGAGCTGTGGCAGATAAAAGGTATTCCAATCTTCCTTACTGCTCTGCATGGAAATGCATGGCATGGCTATGCAGATACACTGCATAGCCACAACCATCACTAGGTCTTATTATTGGGGTAGGACTTATATTTAACAAATGCATAGAAATCCTGCAAGGGTTTATTTTGGGGGTAGGTCGTATGTTCAGGGAAACACAGTAGGATAATTATAATGCCACTCTTTTTATGTATTTTAAAATAAACAATAGATTGTTGGTAACTATAGTGACCATGTTGTGCTACTGTCTAATTTTTGTAACCATTAACCACTCTTTATCCTGCCTCCCTATTATGCTTCCCAGACTGTGGTTGCTAGAATTCTACCATCTCCATGAGTTTAATATTTTTCTGAGGGGGAGTATTTTTTTTTTTTTTTTAGTTTCAATAGATGAGTGAGGACATTCAATACATTTTTTTTTCTTTCACCTAACACAATTTCCTTTAGTTCCTTATCTGTTGTTAGAAATGACAGGATTTCATAAGCTTTATGACTATACTATTCCCTTGTGTATATGTAATTCATTTTCATTATCTTTTCATCTGTTGATAGACATTTAGGTTAATTACAGATCTTGACTATGCATTCAATGACTACATAAAAAGTGATGACTTTGTTATTTACAACACATATAAATTTATTATATTGAAAATACATGTTTTTAAAAGTATCACTTTTTGTCAAGATGATAGCTGTGTTGTTAATAAAGAATAAAACCAAAACTAAATATCCCCAAATAAGAAGATATGCAAGTACTACACAGCTACTCAAAAAAAAAAGTATTATCTTTGTGTGTAAATTAAACTTTCATAAAATACAATAATTAAATTTATGCCATAGCAGTTCATGGGGGAGCATAGAGAAAAGGCAGTTTCCATGGTGAGTCTCTGGAACTTAGACTAAGTGGACTCATTGAGAATAATGCACTATGAGACTGAAATAAATATTGCTAGGAACCTGAGTAATTGAAAGTTATATGTTCCATGCCCAACTTTAATTAATCTGATTCATGTGAAACCAAGTGTTCAAATATATATCTGGACAGTCAGAGGGAAATAAAATTTAATATATGTAATATAAAATTATTTTTTAGTTTTGATGTGCTGAATTCTAAAATTTTAAATTAAATTTTGAAATTATTAGCCTGTCAGATTTTAACTGTGCAAGTAAAGAAATGTCAGAACTTTTTGTCATGCATTACATTTCTACTTAAGCATTCAAGGCAAAATCTCAATGATACGGAGTCTAGGTTTTACATTTTGGTGGGGCTAATAATTTGTATTGGAAAGAAGATACTGTGTCAGATAGGACTTTTAAGATAATAGGACTTTTCTGTATACCTTTTCTTGTACTTTTACATGATAAATCTCATATGGGACAATGATGCAGGTATGGAAGTCACTCCCCAAGCAAGGTAGGGACTTTGCTACACCAGCTTTTGCTCTAGGTGTAAGTAGAAAATGAGGCACAGACAAAAGATAAAAGACATGGATATGATATTGAGGGGATTCTCTAGCCATCACCCTCACACAAGAAATGTCAATTTGAACAACTGTTCACATGTGAAAACAGCTTCACAAGAGCTGAAGAAACAAGGTGAAAGGTTGCAGTGTCTGGTGTTTTATTTTATTACTGTACAACAATAATAAAAAACATTAAAGAGGATACAAAGGATAGTTTTTGTTTATTTGTTTGTTTGAGACAGATTCTCATTTTGTCACCCTTGGTAGAGTGCTGTATTATCATAACTCAGAGCAACCTCAACCTCTTGGACTCAAATGATTCTCTTGCCTCAGCCTCCCAAGTAGCTACAGGAGCCCACTACAAAGGCTATTTGTTAGGGACAGGGTCTCACTTGTGCTCCGGCTAGTCTCCAACTCCTGAGCTCAGGCAATCTACCAGCCTCGGCCTCCCAGAATGCTAGGATTACAGGCATGAGCCACCACACTTTGCTGGAAGTATGGTTTTATATTATCAGCATCACCTCTCCCTCAATCACAGGCAGTATAGAATAGAAAATGATATCTCTCACTGGGGGGAAATAGAGAAAAATGAGCGTAAGACTTTGCACTAAACTCCAACACCAAACCCACCACAATAAAACTCAGTATTGGGCAGAGCCCATATGCCATAGACAAAGACTATAGATCTATCAACTAAAAAACAATTTAAAAAATGGAAATTAGTAAGTCCTTATGTATTGATAATTACTTTCAAAGTAGTGAAACATTTCTTAATTAAAAAATTTGACTGGCAGACTAGATAATAGAATAATAACAAACCCTACACTAATACTAAGATTCACTTCACCTGTAAGAACAAAGTGAAGAGATAGAAAAGATACTCTAAATGTAAATACAAAGCAGTAGTTATATTTAAATCAGACAAAATAAACTTTAAGACAAAACTATAAAAAGAGACACAGAAGGTCTTTGCATAATAATAACATGGTCAATTCAATGAACATATATAGCAAGCATAAATATATATTCACTTAGTGTACATACAAAGAAAATATTAATAAATTTAAAGAGAGAGAGAGAGACCAAAATATAATAGTATTTGGAGACTTCAACACCTCCCTTTCACCAAAGGACAGATCATTAACACAGAAAATCAGTAAAGAAATATAGAACTTAACCTATACTCTAGATCAAAGATATGTAATAAACATGTATAGAACATTCCATGTGGCAGCTGCAGAATGCATATCTTCTCGAACATCAAATAAAGATAACTAACGTTGGTAAACTGAGAACACTATAAGACCCTGAGGAGAAGATCTTATATTTCTGACAAAACAATCCCCCCCCCCAGAAAAATTGCTACATAACTCATTGCTGAGTATTACTATGGTAATTCTTGAAGTATTTGCCTTTGGAAACTCTGCACCAATTCCATCACCTAGTCCACCCTTCAAAGCAATTTTAGAACTCTTTCTCTGGAAAGGCCATGAGAGCTTTCATCATATTATGCTTAATGTCCTAAATGTCATCAAAAATTTCTTCCTTTTACTCTTTTCTTTAACTTTGAGTAAAGATAAAAGTAATTGGGGCCAGATCAAATGAGTAAGGAGGGTGTTCAGATACAGTTACTTGTTCATTGGCTAAAACTCCCCTCATGGACAGTGTTTATTGGTGAGCTCCTTCAGGACCATTTTTGCACACTCCATTCTCATGCTAAGATTTTTCAGTTAAGATTTTCCTATTTCTCTACTGATGTTTACTTGGTCTGTTAGGCTTTTCACAGTCAGCTGATGATCTTCATGCAGAATTTGATGAAACTTTGCAATATTTTCATCTGTTCTGCTCATTACTGGCAGCCCTGATCTGTCTTCATCAGTGACTCTCTTCAGAAAAACATTTAATTCATTTGCACACTACTATTTTCTTCACAGCATTATCCCCATAAACTTGGACTAACATGTCCTTGATTTTGCTTCCACTCTTGCCAAGTTTAACCAGAAATGTAATATTTGTTCATTGCTCTAATTCAAACTCTGTCTCATGACAGCACAGAAACACTCAGCAACAATAATGAACACCACTCAGCAAACACCACCACACTTTGACATGAATACAGCTATGAGACACTGATGTACCAAGTTATGAAAGCTTTCAGAATTGTTTGTGCAGTGCCACCAGTGCAAGTGCCTGGTGGTAAATTGATGAACTTAATTGTCAGGTCTCATGTATGTAGACAATTTGTCTTTCAAAGTAACCTCAACTCTTTACACTTCCACTTCCAGAATAAAGGAATTGCAAGTTCTTAAGCTTTTCTTTGTATTCAACAAATATCTGGCCAGTTTAAGTACAATTTGCTAGAGAATTAAAAAGTTATTTATATGTAATCTATATGTCTTGCTGAATGTATGAATGTAATAATAAGAAGCATAATAAGAGAGAAGCTTTTTTTTGCTTTTTTTTTTTTTTTAGACTCTTTGTTTGTCGCCTTCAGTAGAGTGCAGTGGCATCGGAACTCACAGCAACCTCAAACTCTTGGCTTAATTGAATCTCTTGCCTCAGACTCCCAAGTAGCTGGGACTAGAGGAGCCCACTACAATGCCCAACTGTTTTTAGAGACGTGATCTAGCTCTGGCTCAACTGGTCTCAAACTCCTGAGCTCAGGCAATACACCAGCCTCAGCCTCAGTGCTGGGACTATAGGCATGACCCACTGCACCCAAAATAAGAAAGATACTTGATTGGTAACTTAATTTCACACCAATTAAAACAAAATTGGTGTTGTGATAATATTTTCTGATTGGAAATAATATAATCATTCCTAGCTTTCTTCTATTGTTTAATTTCAACATCAGATAATAATATATATTACCTCAAATGAAATTCTTATCTTTCTTCTTAAGCTGTTCTCTACCTATTTGACTACACAGGCTAGATGACCACTTCTAAATATCTCTGGGGTGATTTTGCCTTGTAATAGCTTGCTTGGCATTTGTTGTACAATTATACACAATATTTTAAATGCACATTTTCATTCAGGAGCTATAATTATGACAGACCGTGTTTATATTTCTATACTTTTGCCATATTATCAAAAGTGTTATTAAAATTAATCAAGATTCTGATATTGTAAGTTAATGAAAAGCATAAGCTGTTCAAAGATATGTATGTTTTAATATACCCAGATAAATATTTAATATACCCACATATTATACCCAAAGAGTATTATCCAGTGTTTTTTAGGATATATATGCATATATTTATACATTTATTTACATATAAATATATGTAAAATATATTTATATAAATATGAATACATCATCTAATTGAAATTATTGAAATTATACCCTAAAGGAAAAATAAATCATCTTTAATTTCTTAATATTATTTGTTTTAGCAGTTGTTCACTGGCTTTGTACTTAGGTAGAAATTATTTGAACTTGTGCTTTAGCAAATTACTTAAATGCTCTTAACAACAATTTTTTTTATGAAATGAAAATAATAACAGTTTCCACCTCATTAGCATTATGCATAGATAGAAAGATAAATATTATTATGGCTACATGGCGATTTCTCATGCTTAGTCCTGTTGTGGACATTATCTTGGTCTTCATCAGGTATTTTTCACATCTTTTCTCAGTTCAATTTGGTTATTAGCAGATGATTTAAATTTCCATAACTTTAAATTCCAATTGAATTCAAAATACCTGTTTGCAACTTATTCATTATATGATTTTATTTCCTGGTTTATCTGGATTTAGATTCTTCATTTGCTCAACAATGATGATACGTGTTACTAACTTGCTATACTGTGGCACTATGAAAAAAATCAAAAAAGGACAGGCAAACTGATTTGTAAACTATAAATCTCTAAAATTTATTAATTTTACTGAGAATATAGAAATAATAAAAATTTAGAAAATATGAAAAAATACCAAATAATGCTTGTCTACCCTAAAATGTTCCCTAGTTTAATTTCAATATTGAAATCTATCTGAATTTTGAGAAGCAACTGTTTAAAGCTAAATATTCTATTGATAAGTTCCTAAATAGACAATATTAATTTATAATATTCAAAATTATATGCTACTTTTTGAATAAAAGTTCATAAAACTTTATTTTATAAAAGCAATTTTCTTTCTGATATCCCAGTACCATGGCTAGTTATATTAAAACAACAAAGCCAGTGGTGCCTGTGGCTCAAAGGAATAGGGCACCAGCCCCATATGCTGGAGGTGGTGGGTTCAAACTCAGTTCTGGCCAAAACTACAAAAAAAAGGAAGAAATTAGCTATTTTCTGTTTTTTACTGAAAACACTAAACACAATGGAACACTCCTAAATGTGACATTCTGTTTATCAGTGTACCTTTCTTAGGAAAAATTGCTTTTTAAAACTCTCTCCCCTTCCATTGATCAGGATAGCAAATTTACTTTTATCTTCAAAAAGAAAAAAAATCCTTATAAGTAAGCCTCTTTTACTTACAATATTATGCAGAAGGAATGTTATAAAAATGGCTGTAGGAAAATACAAAATAATTCTTGATTTGAGTAATACAACTTTGCTTTAAAAATATGTCTTCTGTGACTACTTCAGCTCCATGAAAAGTAGGTATTGCAATCAATTTCCATTTAAGAAAACTGAGATGTAGAAAGTCACAGAAGTAAGTGGTAAAATTCCAGACTTCTGATAAAAATTTTGAGTTGGAAATAAGAAAAACATGCAGAGGTAAGAGTACAGGAGAATGCGTGTGTATACACACACACACACATATATATATATTCACATACATAGAGGGGGGTGAAAAGCTTCATATAGAGAACTAGGCATCGTGACTTTAGCAAAGGTTATAATCTCCACTTAAGCAATATTTAGAACATGTTGAAAGGAAACTTCAAGTTACTCCTACACTTGCTTAGGAGGCAAGGTACCTGGGTATTAAAATATTAAATTTATTATTCAGCGAATGAACAGTGCAGTCCCCTTTCACTGAGGTTTCCATTTGCCCATTGGTTTCTACTGATGTTTTTCTATTAAAAAGCAACATTGGCTCAGCGCCTGTGGCTCAATTGGCTAAGGCGCCAGCCACGTACACCTAAGGTGGCGGGTTCGAATCCCCAGCCCGGGCCCGCCAAACAACAATGATGGCTGCAACCAAAAAATGGCCAGGCGTTGTGGCGGGCGCCTGTG
>CAUYQV010151027.1:0-16131 GCA_963574575.1 Galagoides demidoff | reverse complement strand
GAAATGGTAGAAAACAATATTTCCAACCATTGCAACTTCATTTTTGGCATTGCCTTTTGAACCTGGCACATTTTATTTCTTTCCTATATTGAGTGACTTTTCAAGTGGTTCTGCTGTGAGCCAGTAGAATTACTAAGAGGTTTCTGATTTCATAGCTATTTTTTATTATATTTGGAAGCTGATCTTAAGTAGAGCTAAAACTCCAGGGCCACTATTTTAGAGCAGTAAAGATTGACATCTAAATTATGATCTAAGGAAAGTACCAGGCCATAGCTTTCATTGAATGTAAAAAGGAGTATAAAATGGATTTGTCTGTGAAAATGGTATTTGACGTTTGGGAGAAATTTTCAAGCATATTAAATTCTACATCTTAGCAATGAAATTGTAATAGACATTTGGTTTATATTCATTACTTTTAGTTAATTCTCAAGTAAAGTTTGTTTTTTTAATCTATCATTAAATGGCTCTCTCTTGTCCTGGGGAAAAATACCTGTGTATATATGATTAAAGAAGCAAAAGTAGGTATTACAGGAATTAGCAATGGTCAGTGGTAAGACATAATGCAAAAACAATTTTTATGCAAAAGAAAAAAAGAAACTGGCAGGTTTTTTTTATTCAACTTCAGAACCAGGAAATTTATATTTCATTCAAATATTACTAAAATAGTATGAGTTAAATATTCTATTTCCCATTTTCCACGTGAATGAAGTCCATAAAAGTTACTAAACATGCCTAAGGTTATTTAGTTAGGATGCACCAATCTCTGTGCCAAGGATGAGTTGATTTCCACCATTTCTCCTTATAGGATTTTTAAAATTTGTCTATCAAAATGGAATTTAAATAGTACCTCTAAAACACTCATTCCTATCATTATCATTCATTATGGTATAGATGTCTAACCTCTGTTTCCATAAAACCTTGCCTGTTCATCGTAACATTTATGAAACAATAAAAAGAAGTCTGGTCATTTATCCATTTAACTCAGTAGACACTAACCTTACTAATGGCAGAAAACATACCTTATAGGATCTGATAAAACAGGGCACCTATTTTAATAAATGGTACATATTAAGCAATTAAGGTATTATTGTTGCATAAAGAGGCACAACTGGAAATCAGACATAGGTCTATGTAACTCCTACAGCCAATATTTCAGAAGGGTGAGCCAAAATTGTACTACAAATGATGAGTTAGGTAGTGTCACATAGAGGATTTCCTTAGCTGTGATTAGAAGAGGTTCTATGCATCTAACTAAGTACTGAAACATCTATCTATTCTAAGGCAATACCCATATTTAATCTAAAAGAAAAAGATACCAGAGAATCATTCCTAACACCTAAGATATGATACACAAGTTTCATTGATCATTACAGGAAGGGGAGGAGAAAAAAAAAGAGAAAAAATGACTCTCAGCTGACTGAAACAGGGACTGAAAAAGTGAAAAAGCAAACACTTCCCCACTATCATAACTAAAATCTGATCTTGTAACTTGCACCTCCAACTTTACTCTTATTTTTAAGGATATATAGAGTGATAGAATGTTGCCTTGAAATCTGCATATTCCAAAATTTATTCAAACCCCATGATATAAATATTGTTGAGCCATTGTTCTACTCTGGGTATTTCCATGTAGAACATCAGGTCTTAATGTACTGATATTATTACTAATACTGTTTATGCTATGGAAATAAAGTCACACCATTCTGAGGACAAATGTCAAATGGCAAGGTATAAATACAAACACATTTGGTAAAAGTCCAGTGTGTTTATGACTTGGGTCTAAAATAAGGCTATGAGAATTTCCTCAAGCTTATTCTCTTTAGGCATTGACTCTGGGTACCTGAAAAGTACCCACATCACAGGGGCACCTGGTAAAGATTCAAATTCATGCTACTGGTTATATGTGTGTGTGTGTGTGTGTGTGTGTGTGTGTGTGTGTGTGTAAGATCAGAGAATTAGAGTAGGGAAGCCAAGAATAGAAATAAGTAGTAACCTCTCAGGTCATACATTCCACTAATAAATAGTATTCACCCTGTCTGACCTTTATGGTAACTCATCAGGCCAAAGATAGTCTATGCCACATACTTTATCTCATTATTCTGCAGACAGTTTTGTGAACTTGATTATGATTATCTTCATTTTATGAAGAGTATTATAAGCAAGATAGGTTTAAGTAGATTTCCCATGTTGACACAACTAACATGATATAAAGTCAGGACTGAAACCCTGGTCTCTACCTTCAAAGCCGAATTCATGATACCAGTCCTGCTGCTGCACTTGGTGGCTTCCTTTTGCTTGCCACCTTTGGCATAACTATCTTATGAGATAAAGGAGTCTGCAAGGCACAGAATTGTGTTTATTAATATGTCATATGAACAAGCTCAGAACAGTATAAAATACAGAATTACACTATAAATACATATTATTGGGGATGGTGATAGCAGCAGCTGTGCTATTGCCAAATTTCAACTAGTTTACTTAGAAAGTCTAAACAGTCTGTTTCTATTTAGGTTATAATAGAAAAATATATATAAGTTTCTATATTTATTAATTTACTGTTTAAATAGGGTTGGAGAAATAATGTCCCATTCTTCCTCAACTCAGGTGTCATAGGACACATACATGTTCAACTTTTATATTTAGGGCGACTTTTTCTTGTGTGCTTTGTTAAGTCTTAGTAATAGCCAATGATAATATCACCCTGGTGTTTTTGCCCAATGTTCCATGTTAGTACAAACAACTGAAATTGTACCTATTAAAGTGGCATTTACATAAAGCTAAGTCATTTCTGGTAATTCTACTTTTTATTAATTTTAGAGGTATCTTTTATTTTTGCTATCTGTCATAGTAGCCTAGTGTGACCATTCACCTTTGCCTGGAATATAAAAGGTTTTTCTCATTCTCTCTTCATGATAATACTCATCAAACTAAAACTTCTCACTCTCAAAAAATGAGTTCTGGTGTGGTCATCCTAAGTCCACTGTACTGACTATTATTAAAATTAACCACACAATAGTGACCTTAATTAGAGCTGAAAAATAATATAGAAGCAAGAGTTATTTCAGAACCAAGTCAAGATATATTTTTGCAGATGTTTGTCTGGTTCAACAGGAAAAAATAATATACTTCAGATTATCTATGAATTTTTTTTTCTTTATAATCAGCCCAGTTAGTAGTACGTCCTTATACATCTATTATGTTCATTGTAAAATACATTCCTAGACATCATCATTCTAATTGTATAATAGAAATTAGAACTCTGTCCTCAAGCCTGACTTTTGACAAGGCGTCTTGTTCTGCATTCAGAAATATTTAGAATATAAAATTAAACAAAAGAAGCATGTAGATAGCAAATGACTACATGTAAAAATCTCTGGCACATTTTTTGCAATTAAAATATTTCTAAATATATCTAGCATACTTCTGCATCAAATTAAAAAATGATGTAATTGGTAGAATTTTATTTTTCTATAAATAGATATTCATTTAGTTTTTCATCCTCTGAGAGTCTACAATTACAATTATTTTATATTGTACATTTCATAAAATATGGCCTTGAATTAAACATATCAGAGCTTTGACAAAACAGAGCTCAAAAAACAAGACATCCATTTTTGTAATCTGTTGATTTTTATGGCTTTTTTTTTTTTGTTAGTTCTTGCTCTTAAAATATCTTTAAAAATCCAACCTTACACAGACTTTTTTGGGTCAGTATGAAATTTGCATTTTAACTAAGAGTTAATCTCTGTGTTGATTAAAATGTCCTTTTATTCTTGGAACCACAGCAAAATGAACTGAAAGCATAGATGTGGAAATAGGTTTATAAATTCTAAAATCTCTGCCACAATCTATTTGTTAAAGAGTTTATTATTTTGTGATGAAAAGACATTATTACTAATAGGTCAAACATTCTTTCATTCTCTGTAATTTTCTCTTTTTTATAATGGCAAATACAATGTTGTTATCTTTGGACAGGATGATAGCTTCAGGCAAGAGACACAACCCCAGAGACAAGCACTTTAA
Organism: Galagoides demidoff; assembly: GCA_963574575.1. Taxonomy (NCBI): domain Eukaryota; kingdom Metazoa; phylum Chordata; class Mammalia; order Primates; family Galagidae; genus Galagoides; species Galagoides demidoff. The sequence continues at coordinate 12,108 of CAUYQV010151027.1, read as the reverse complement.
TTTGCAAAACCAAGAAGAAAACACATGGGAGGAAACCAGACAAGACAAGTCTGGAAAAAGAAGGATGCATTTCACAATCAAAAGTTGGACAAGGAAATCCTGCTAAATTTCAAGCAAACTTCGTAACATTGTTCTTTTCATAGCAAAAACAGGAAATAGAAACAATGGGCTGACACCTCTTTAGTGAGGTGTTAAAGACAAACATTCAGCCTAGGATGATATCCAGAGCAGCCATATAAGGGGGAGGCCTACAGAGATCTGCTGACACTCCTGGTGTAAGAAAATAACTTTTTCTTTAAGGGAAGGGATTTTGCAAAGGGAAGACAGTAGCACGTTGCATTCTTCTCTCAATAAATAAGTATTTCTGAGCATTGGTACATGCAAGAGGAAGAGAGAGAGATACAGAGACAAAAAACAAAACAAAACAATGTTCTAATCCAAAGTTGAATATCTATTCCAGTTGTGAGAGTAGATTATTTGAGAACCAACAAAGTACCAAGTGTTGATGATATTAATAATGAATCAGGATCACCCAAGGGACTATAACAAGTGGTCAACATACAGAGGTGGTCAACACAGGGAACTAGGTCAGTTGTACTGAAACGTACATGTGGTGCATGTCTAGTCTATGAAAATTAGGTCAAATTAAGGAAGTAGTCAACGTAGGGAGGTGGGCAACTGTGGAGGTTCTGTGTATCATCATAATGGCATCTTTGCTGTCTCAGTGCCAAGCAAAAGCTTGGAAGTTAGTACTCTCATACACATCATGAGCTAAATATTGAAATGTATGAGAAAGAAAAACTTGGAGTGCTCTGGGCGTATTTAGGAGGACCAAGGTAACATCATTCAAAAAATGGTGAGTTCTCTCTTTTTTTTTTTTTTGTAGAGACAGAGTCTCACTTGTTGCCTTTGGTAGAGTGTGTCATGGCGTCACACAGCTCACAGCAGCCTCCAGCTCCTGGGCTTAGGCTATTCTCTCACCTCAGCCTCCTGAGTAGCTGGGTCTTCAGGCACCCACCACAATGCCCAGCTATTTTTTTGTTGCAGTTTGGCCAGGGCCAGATTTGAACCTGCCACCTTCTGTATATAGGGCCAGTGCCCTACCCACAGGTACCTCCCCCCAAATGGTGAGTTCTTTAGCTTACTTCTGAAGCTCTTACACATGAGTTAGGTGTAAAAGGAAGGGTGATCTGGCTTCAGCACAGACAGTGTGGCCTGTGTAGTTATGTGAAACTTGTTCTATGTCTAAGTGTCCATGACATACAACTAAAGGAACATGACAAATGAGGCCAAGGAAGAGGAGGATGGTTGTGTTAGTGGTGATGAAATTAACAACATTTTCTACGTTTACAATTCCTGCTGCTTTCAGTGACTGAGTTTAATTCTTTGTAAAGCTTGCTGCTATTCATTAATCTTCATAGAAACCCAATAAAGTAAATCCAATTTCTGGGACAAATTGTCAGTATTTTTAAAAGCCTAGAGGAGAATCTCAATAAAGTTACATGGATTAAATAGGATAGCATCTTTTGTATTTTGGAGAAGAAATGATATCAACTCAATGTGGAAACCCTGGTTGTTTATCTCACCATAATTAAATGTTCTGAATGATATATATACATACTTTTGAAAAATAAGACTGGAGAAAAATAGACATTGATTTAAAATGTAGTTCATTTTCTACAAAGATAAAACATGGGTTAATAAAAAAAACACTTCAGTACATATTTTGAATCTTCCCAACATAAAGAAATGATAAATATTTGAAGTGATAGATAGGCTCATTATCTTAATTTGGTCACTACACATGGTATACATGGACCAAAATATTACACCATACTCTGTAAATATGTACAGTTATTATATGTCAAATAAAAATAATAATAAGAAGAAGAAAAAGATCTTTAGGGGTAAAACATTTGCAAAAATATCTATAAATTCTATTCATAAAACCTTACAATTTACTAATAATCAATTTCCAAACTCAACGTGACTTGCTTAAAAGTTCTTATCAGTGAACATGTTGCTAGACAATAAGTTTACTATCATCTGGGTGTTCTAACCTATAAATTATATCACCAATATATATATAATCTTTTTATTCCTTTAAGTTCTTAGATCAATTGGTTTTGTGTAGGCCATTGTTTATGAGCCAGCTAGAGAAGTTAATTAATTTTTAGTTTATATCTGAAACAAGAAGGCCTTCTCCATTTGTGTTATATTTTGTTACAAATCAGCAAAGTAACAGAGCCCGTGACAAGTATTCAATATCTTTACTTTGAAATTTAGTCTCCTCTCTTGCATATATTGATTCTTTCTTATGGCAGCCTAGTTCTGACCACATGGAAGATTTACCCAGCCTGCCTTTGACTCCTTGCTTCTCAGCAATGTGAACTAACATGACTTTCGTTTAATTTTAATTAATATTTAAGTTGGAGAATGGATTACAAAAAAATTGAGCTGTTAGTACAGAGAGTTCTCATGCACTCTCTCACAGTAATAACATATTTTATTAGTGTAACACATTTGTTAAAACTGATGGGCAATCTTGATAAATTATTACTGACTAGAGTTTACTTTTAGTGTTGTACAGTCTATGAGTTTTATCAAAAGAATAATGACATATATCTGCCCTTATAGTAAATATCATACAGAACAGTTTCTTCATCTCCTTAAAAATCTCCTTTCCTCACCTATTTTTCTCTCCTTCCCTTCTACCAAACCCATGAAAACCACTAATTTCTTTTGTGTCTACATATTATGAGGTTTGTCTTTTCCACAGGGTCATATAGAAGGAATTTGACACTGATAGCATTTTTTTAGGCTGGTTTCTTTTACTTAACAATATGCATTCATGGATCCTTCGTGTTTTCATGTTGTTTCATGGCTTGATAGCTCATTTCTTTTTATTGCTGAACAGTATTTCATTGTATTGATGCACCATACTTCATTTATCTATTCACTTATTAATTATATCTTGGTTGCTTCCAGTTTCTAACAATTATGTATAAAACAACTATAAATACTTGGGTTCAGATTTTTGTATGGACATAGGTTTTCTACTAATTTGAGTAAAAAATCACTGTAATGATTATTTCGGTAAATAATCACAGTAGATGATCAACATATCTTGTGGTAATGTTATGTTTAGCTCTGTAAGAAACTTTCGAACTGTCTTTGAAAATGGCTATAGCATTTTGCATTCCCTTCAGTGACTAATAAGAATTCCAAATGCTCTGTACCTTTGATTGTGTAGGGACCAGGAAAAATCTTCTCCCCATCATCTAAAGGTTCACTGAAAACCAACTGACAATTGGAAGATTAATAGAATAATCTCCTCCTCATGTGTACAGGAGGAGAATCACAGAATGACTACCCCACCACACAACAGGGACAAGTGGTTTTATACTATTCTTCTTAGAGTGAAGGGAGATGGGAAAGTGTGGATGAATTTAGTGGAGCAAGAAATGAATTTTAGATGAAATTAATAGGCCTGAGTAATGTATAATGGCCTTGGACAAAGTTTCTTGTGTACATAGAGCAGACAATGACTTTTAGAAAAGTATGTCCAGGTGTGTTGATAGACGTCAGTCTTCTTCCTGCAATATGAGTTCAGTTAATGAAAAATCAGGAAAGGGACCCAGAAGCAATTTCTTTAGGAGGTCCAGACTTTCAGCAGATGGTTTAGTTCATTTATGTTGCTATAAAGAAATACCTGAGGCACGGTAATTTATGAAGAAAAGTGTATTTGGCTTATGGTTCTGCAAGCTGTATAAGAAGCATGGTGCCTGTTTCTGCTTCTGATGAGGGTCTTATGCCATTTTTACACTCATGGAGGAAGGTAAAGGGCAGCTGGTGTGTACAGATGACATGGTAAGAAGGGAAGTGAGAGAGAGGGGAGGGAGGTGCAGGGCTCTTTTAAACAATCAGCTCTTGTGGAAACTAACAAAGGCAGAACTTATTACTGAGATGACTGTCCCATGCCATTCCTGGTGGATCCACCTCTAACATTAGGCCCATTAGAGCCCTCCTCCAACATTTAGGATCAAATTTCAACGTGATATTTGGAGAGAAATAGCCAAACAATAGCAGCAGATAAAGGAACTTCACAGAACAGCTCCATCCTATGCTTTGGGAGAGACAGGATTGAGAAATAGGAGTGGGCTAAGAAGTCAGAGAAACATTGAAGTTTCTTCAGTTCAGCGTATCAAAGCAGCATATTTGAGGGTATCTGGATTCTGAGCCCCAATATTTGTATTCACTACTGACAATTTCTTGGATAATAGCCATACTTGTAGACATGGTGTGGTATCTTGTTGTTTTAATTTGCAATTCATCAATGACACATAATGTTGAGCATCTTTCCATATGCTTACCTGCCATCCATATACATTTGTACTTTAATGAAGTGTTTATTCATATATTTCACTCATTTTTAATTGAGTTGTTTACTTTCCTCTTGTAGAGTTTTAAGAATTCTTTTTATACTTCAAATATAAGTCCTTTTGGATACTGCCTGATCTATTTGCCTAGTCCTCAATAATGAAGAATTTATGTTTTGAAAATGAAGTTTACATTTTTGCATATAGGTTATTTTGAGTATCATTTAATAGGTTATATTATTTTGAGTATCCATTTAGAATGTCTATTATCAAAAAGATAAAAATTAACTCATGCTAGCAATGATGTGGAGAAAGGAGGACTCTCATATACTCTTATTTATTTATTTATTTGTCAAGACAGAGTTCTACCCTATGCCCTAAGCAGAGTGCAATGGCATCGTAGCCCACTGAAACTTCAGACTCGGTTGTGGGCATCCCATTGCCTCAGCTTCTGAAGCTGCTGGGATTACAGGCACTCCCCAAGGTGTCCAGCTGCGTTTTTCCATTTTTTTCATGAGTAGGGGTCTCACTCTCATGCCTATAATCCCAGCACTGTGGGAGGCTGAGGTGGGAGGATTGCTTGAGCTCAGGAGTTTGTGGCTGTCATATACTTTTAATGGGAGTATGGAGGTTCCTCAAAAAAATTTATAAAATGGAGGTTCCTCAAAAAATTATTTATAAAAATAGAACATAGAACTACCATAGCAATCCCACTACTGATTGTATTTAAACCCAAAGAAAATAAAATCAATATGTCAAAATTTATCTGCAAATCTCATATTTATTATAGCATATTCCCAGTAGCCGAGACATAGAATTAACTTAAGAGTCCCTCAGTTAATGAATGGATAAGGAAATGTAGTATATATATATACAATACTATTTAGCTATTAATAAGAATAAAACTCTGTCATGCACATACAACAATGTTAATATAGGATATACCTGGACATTAGGTTAAGTGAAATAAGCCGGGCATAGAAAGGCATATATCACATGGTCTTATTTATATGTGGACCCTAAAATAACATAGCTCATCTTGTAGAATTAGAGAGTATAATAGTGGTTATCAGAGGCTGGAAAGAGAAAAGACAAGGAGGATAGAAAGAAGTTGGGCAAAGAGTACAAAGTTACAGTTGGACAGGAAGATAAGCTATGGATTCTATTACATAGCAAGATGACTATAATATGTATTGTGTGTTCAGAACAGTTAGAAAAGAAGATTTTGAATGTCATCAACACACAAAGAAATGATATGTGTTTGAGGTGATGGATACACAAACTACTCTGATTACAATTATATATGTATTGAAACATCACACTCTGCCCTGCAAACATGAATAATTTTCACAGGTCAATTACAAACAACATCTCAAAAAGCCAGTTAGCTATATCTGTGTAGGTTTCTTTCTTGGTTCTTTATTCTGTTCCCTTGATCTGTCTATTCTCTCAGTTTTAGTACATAGTCTTCATTATTATAGCTATATGGTAAGTATCTAAATCAGGAAGACTGATTTCTTCCACTTTTCTTTTTCAAAATTGTTTTAGCTATTCTAATTCCTTTGCTTTTGCATATAAATTTTTGAATAATATTGGCTATATTTACAAAAATTTTGCTGAAATTTTTATAGGAGTGGCACTTAACCTGTAAGCAATTTGAGAAAAAAGGACATTGTTACTATGTTGAGTTGTTCGACCCAAACATGGTCAGCATTTCTATTTAGTTCTTATTTTGGTTTCTCTTATTAGCATAATGTAGTTTTAAGTAAAGAAATGCTGTATAGGCTCGGCGCCTGTGGCTCAATCGGCTAAGGCACCAGCCATGTACACCTAAGGTGGCGGGTTCGAATCCCCAGCCCGGGCCCGCCAAACAACAATGATGGCTGCAACCAAAAAATGGCCAGGTGTTGTGGCGGGCGCCTGTGGTCCCAGCTACCTGGGAGGCAGAGGCAGGAGACTCGCTTGAGCCCAGGAGTTGGAGGTTCCTATGAGCTGTGATGCCATGGCACTCTACCCAGGGGGATAGCTTGAGGCTCCGTCTCAAAAAAAAAAAAAAAAAAAAAAAGAAATGCTGTATATGTTTTGTTATATTTACAGATAAGTATATCTGTTTTCAAATAATCATAATTTGTATTTTTAATTCCAGTATACACATCTTTATTGCTATAGAATTATTATTGATATCTATATATCACATATATTGTAACCTTACTGGGTTCACTTATTCTCTCTAGAGAATTTTATTTTCTATGTAAATAGTCTTGTAATCTATAAATGCAGTTTTTTAAATTCATATGTTACACCTATAAAAACACATGTTTATGGGGTATAATATGAGGTTTTGAAACATGTTAAACTATGTAAAGATCAAATCAGAGAAATTAGCATACCTATCACCTTAGATATTTATCATTTGTTTGAGAAGAGAGAATTCAAAAACCTCTCTTCTAGCTATTTAAAATACGCAATACATTATTCAAGTATAGACAGTTTTATTTGTTACTTTCCAGTTTGTATAACTTCTATTATCATTTTTCATTTATCTCTACAATTACCAAAACTATACTAAACAACAGTAATTAGAGAAGAAATATTTGCCTTATTCCTGAACACTAGTAGGTATAAGGTTTACCGTAGGGTTTATTTTGTAGATATTCTTTATAAACTTTAAGAAGTTACTATCTATATCTACTTTTCTGAGATTTTTATCATAATGGGTATTGAATTTTGTCAAACATCTTTTCTACATCGATTAATAGATTATTTGATTTTTTTCTTTTCTAGCCTGTTAACATGGTGGATTATTTTGACTTATTTTTAAATAATGAGCCAGACTTGCATCTTGGGAATAAGTCCCACTTGATCATTGTGTATAATTTCCTTTACTTAGTTTTGTAGTCTATTTTCTAATAATTTAAGAATTTTTCCTCTATATTAGTGGCACCACTAGTCTATAATTTTCTTATTTTGTACTGGCTTCCTTGGGATCTGTAATTAGAGTAATAGTAGCTTCATAATAAATTGAAAATGGAGTGGGCAAAGCAAGATAGCCAAATAGTTCCCCCCAGAAACTGTCTCGCCACAGAAATACTAAATTCAACAACTATACAGGCAATAGAGCACCTTCAGAAGAAGCAAAGATTAAGTGAGTACTTGGTTTTAACATTATATCAAGGAAAGAGGCACTTGAGAGGGCAGAAAAGACAGTCTTGCATTGTTGATGCCACCCTCCCCCTGCCCAAGGAGCAGAGAGAAAGTGTGTGCCTGGGGGAGAGAGACTGGAGTAATCAGGAGACTTTGCATTGGAAATAAGCGTGGGCCTGTCACAGGGACAGATAGCACAGGGCAGAATTCTGCGGCTGCTAATGGAGGAAGCCTTTAGACTACCCCAGCAAAGGGTAAATCCTTTCCTGAAGCAGTAGAGTTCTGGCTGGCTCTATCACAGGGCTAACACAAGTGACCTGAGGCTCAGAATACATTTGAAAGACAGTCAGGCCACAAAGTCTGCAGTCCTTGGGGAAGTCCTGCCATTGTGCTTGCTGGGAGGTAGTGGACTTGGTGTGCACATAACTTGGTGAGACCACCAAGCCAGTGCTGGTGACAATCCTCTCCCAAATCTAGGCACTGCTTCTTAGGGAGTCTTTTTCCCTAAGATTAGGGAAAGGAAAGACAAGGAATTTTTTTTCCAATCTAACTAACAGATCAGCCACAGTAAAATAAGCAGATTTCTGAAGTCCATAATTCTAGGTCTTGGTTCCTAGATGGCATTCCTAGATCCATCCTCAGCAAGGAGAAACCCTACCTCCCTGAAGGGAAGGATATAGTCCTGGCAGGATTCACCATCTCCTGGCTAAAGAGCCCTTGAGCTTTGAATAAACATTAGAAGTGGCCAGGCAGCAGTCACCATGGGCTTTGGGTGAGACTGGACTGGCTTTAGGTGTGATGTGGTGCAGTCCCAGTTGTGGTAGCCATGAGGAAGTGAGTACTCCATTGCTTCTCCCACAACTCCCTGTTCTCCAGAATAGAGAATGAGGAAAGAGACTGAGAGACTTGGAAATCCAGAGAATTCTTCTATATCTTACCCAAGGCCATGTAGCTAAGCATATGCAACAGTTGCGGTATTCCTGGGCTTGGGGTGCCCCAAATCCTGATACAGTTGCAGTAACCAAAGACTTAGATCATAGCACTCAATTCCCCTTTGATGTCCAGAAAGACTTCTCAAGAATGATAAACAAATCTAGATTATAAACAATCTAATAAATACATAACTTTTCAATGCCTGGACATTGATGAATATCCATAAGCATCAAGACTATCCAGGAAAATTTGGTCTCACCAAATGGACTAGTTAAGGAACCAGGGACCAATCCAGGAGTGATGGAGATACGTGACTTTTCAAAGAATTCAAAATAGCTGTCCTGAAGAAGCTTACTGAACTTTAAGTAAGCTTGCAAGAATGCAAAGAAGGAATTTAAAACCCTATCAAACAAATTTATTTAAGATTTAAATAACCCAAGAAGAAATTCTGGAGAAATTCAACTGACAAATTGGACAATGCATCTGAGTCTCTCAAAAGCAGAAATGATCAAGCAGAAGAAAGAATTAGTAAGCTTGAAAATAAGCTATTAGAAAATACATAGAAGAAAAAAAGGAAAAAGAATGAAGCATGCCTATAAGATCTATAAAACAGCCCCAAAAGAGTAAAACTAAGAATTATTGACTTTACAGAGAAGGCTGTGAGAAAGTGGGATACAAATGCATTCAAGGAAAATATAACAGAATTTTCCAAACCGAGGGAAAGACATTAATATTCAAGTACAAGAAGGTCTTATCCCAAACAAGACTAGCTCAAGACATTTAATAATTAAGTTTCCAAATGTCATGAGTAAGGAAAAGGTCCAAACAGAAGCAAGAAAAAAGAGAAAAAGTACCATATAAGGGAGTTACAACACGCTGACAGTAGACTTCTCAGTGGAAACTATATAAGCCAGAAGAGAGTGTCATGCCATACCCAAAGTGTTGAAAGAAAAGAAACTTAACCTAGGAATATTGTATCCTGCAAAAATATCCTTCAAATATGAAGAAGAAATAAAGACTTTTAAAACAAGCAAAAGCAAGGGGTTTCATCATTACCAGACCTGTCTTCCAAAAGGTATTGAAATGTTCTTCAATATGAAAGAAAAAGATGCTAATGAAAAACGAAAAATCTTCTGAAATTGCTTAAATGCTTTTTTAGGTAGGTCTTACACTAAGGTGACCAGATGTCCTGCTTTTGGCAGGACAGTCCAGATTTTTAACAATTTGTCTTGCATCCCCCAGCATTTTAAAAAAGTCCCAATTTTTGGAAAGAACGCGTGACAAGCTAGGGAACAGCACGACAATGGGAAGGGAATATACTGGCTGCTGAAAAGGTTAATGTAACTCCATTTGGGAATGAAGAGGTTAATGTAGCTTCATTTGGAAATGAAAAGGCTAATGTAAACTCACTACTCCCCTCCTGGGCAAGGTTGCTCAGGTGGACCAGCGCCCTACTCCTTTGAGCCACAGGTGACGCCCCATACATATTTTTTTTAATGTATTATATTTGTAAATTGTACTTATGTGGAAATTAAAAAAAAATTATATATATATAATATATATAACAATACTAAAAAAAAAAAAAAATCTTCTGAAGTGTTGAACCAGGAAGAAATCCAACCTAAATAAACAATAGCAAGTAATGAGATAGAAGCTACAATAAGAAGACTCCCATCACAGAAAACTCCAGGATCAATGGCTTCAGTACTGGATATAACCAAATATTCCAAGAAGAACTTCTATCAATCTTAACTATTTCAAAAAAATCAAAGAGGAGGCGTACTTGCATACTCATTCTATGAGGACTGTAATAGCCTGATACCAAAACCAGACCAAAAAATGAAAACAAAAAACAAACCAACAACAACAACAGAAAATCAACAACACCAAAAGAAAACTATAGGGTGGTATCTCTGATGAACATAGATACAAAAATCCTCAACAAAATATGAGTAAACTGAATTCAACAACATATTAAAAAGATTATTTGCCAAGTGAGTTTCATGCCAAGGATGGAAGGATGTTTCAACATATGTAAATTAATGTGAGGCATCATAGCAACATGACAAAGAATGAAAATCATATAATCATTTCAATTGGTGCTGAATAACATTTAATAAAATTCAATATACTTTCATGATTAAAAATCTCACAAAATATCTGGGTATAGAGAAACATACTTCAACACAATAAAAACCATATATGATGGACACATAGCAAGTATCATCTGAATGGAGAAAACTGAAAGCTTTTCCTCTAAGATCAGGAACAAGAGAAGAATCTCCATTGTTATTCAATATCATTGTTATTCAACATAGTAATAGAAGTTCTAGCTAAAATAATCAGACAAGTGGAAAAAAAGGCATATAAGTTGGAAAGGAAGATGTCAAATTTTACTTGCTTTTGAATGATGTGATTATGTATCTAAATAAACCTAAAGACTCCACTAAAAAAGATATTATAACTGGTAAACAAATTCGACAAAACTGTAGACTAAATTAGTCACACATAAACAGCAGTAGCATTTCTATATGCCAACAGCAAGGAATCTGAAAAAGTAACCAAAAAATTGATTCTATTTACAATAGGTATAAATCAGACAAAATCCTAGGAATAAACAATCAAATAAGTGAAATATCTCTACAAAGAAAACTATAAAACAATAATGAAAGAAATTGAAAAGGATACACAAAAAGGAAAAATATTCCATATTCATGGATTATAAAATCAATATTGTGAAAATATCTATATATCCCAAAGAAATCTGTGGATTTAATGCAATTACCATCAAAATACCAAGGGGATTCTTTATAAAAATAGAAAAAAACTTCTAAAATTTATACAGACACACAAAAGATCCAGAGGAGTCAAAAAAGCTATCAGGAGCAAAAATAATGATACTGAAGAAATCACATTACCTGTCTTCAATTATACTGAAGATTTATAGTAACCAAAACAGTATGATATTGTTGACAAAAACAAACAAACAAAAGAAAAAACAGACACAGAGACAAATGGAACAGAATAAAGAACCAAGAAATAAATCCACACATCTATAGTGAACTTATTTTCAGTAAAAAATGCTAAGAACATACATTGCAGAAGAGAAGTCTCTTCAATAAATGGTGCTGGGAATACCAAATATCCATATGTAAAAGAATGAAACTAGACTCAAGTCAAAATGAATTAAAATACTTAAATCTAAGATCTGACACTATGAAACTACTAAAAAAAATGCTCCGGGAGTGAAGCATTTCTAGACAATAATTTCTTAAGCAATACACCAAAAGCACATATAGTCAAAGCAAAATTGTACAAATGCTTCTACATTGAAAAGGAAACAATCAACAAAGTGAAGAAACACCAAAGGAAGAAAATATTTTCAAACTATTCCTAGGAGAAGGGATTGATAATAAGAATATATGGGGGAAGGGGCAAGATGGCTGACAGGTGCCAGAAGCTCCTGTCCAGAGGGAAGGATAATGTCCAGAAAATACCCAATAATATTGAGGATTGGGAGCCCAGCTGAGAGAGAAGAGTGATATCTGCAGGACACCTCTGCTGAGGCAAGTTGAGACTCCAAGAAAGCAATTTAGAGGTACGTAATACATCCCAAAGGAAAAGTGTATGTCTCCTCCCCCAAGAAACTTGT
>CAUYQV010151025.1:0-29010 GCA_963574575.1 Galagoides demidoff | reverse complement strand
GTTTTAAAAAAGTCCCAATTTTTGGAAAGAATGCAGGACAAGCTGGGGAACGGCAGAACGGGAAAGGAATATATGGTTTTCGGCTGCCATGTGGCTATTTCTCCAGGATATGAGTTTTCTATTATTATTTTTTTTTTTTTTTTGAGACGGAGCCTCAAGCTATCCCCCTGGGTAGAGTGCTATGGCATCACAGCTCATAGCAACCTCCAACTCCTGGGCTCAAGCGAGTCTCCTGCCTCTGCCTCCCAAGTAGCTGGGACTATAGGTGCCCGCCACAATGCCCAGCCATTTTTTGGTTGCAGCCATCATTGTTGTTTGGCGGGCCCAGGCTGGGGATTCGAACCTGCCACCTTGGGTGTACATGGCTGGCGCCTTAGCCGATTGAGCCACAGGCGCCGAGCCAGGATATGAGTTTTCTATTATTTTTGTTAATTTTATAATGTTAAACTTTAATAATAACAAATAATTGTTGAGAACTGATTATTGAGAACTGCTTATCAAAGTTCGCATTGTTGATCAGTTAGAATTCAATGAGAAATATGCCAAAGAATAAAATAATACTATACATAATTTTTTAATGTATTACATTTGAAAATTATACTTATGTTGAAATTAAAAAAAATTACAATACTATTTTTGCGTTCTATGAAAATTTTTGTTGCTCCATATAGACCAAATTTTTAATTAAGAACCCTCCCCCTCCCCCCATCAATGGTGTCCCGCTTTACCAATGTTAAAATCTGGTCACCTTAGGGAAGAAGAGCACAGCATTGGAACAGACCTAGAATCAGACACTTAACAAGCATGTGACCAAACAGCTGAGCACCCGCAGTTCCCCCATCTGGGCCTCACCAAGGCCAAGCCATCCTGGCCAAACTCAAGTTTGACAATAGGGTTCCATATGGAACTCTGTAGGCTTCTGAGCTCATCTGTCTGCCCTAAAATGTTAAGTTCTCCTAATTTTAGAGAAACACAAATATGATCACATCATTCCTCTTCTTAAATCCGTTTAGTGGCATCCCGTGTCCCTTAGTCTAAGTCTGAACTCCCTTAGTGGCCCTAGAGGGATGTAAGCCCCATCAACCACTCCACCTCACCCTTCTGCTCCTTGTTTGCTGCATTCTGAGAGAGGATACCCGAGAAGGTTGCAGTCTAGGAGAACAGGTCTTCTCAAGGAGACCACAAGGATATACCTGCGGGATCCTCTCCATGATGACTCGGCTCTTAGGAATTTGTAAACTTGACTTTCTGAAACTTGGAAATTTCCAAATTCTGTGAAATCCTGTAGTTCTATAGGGGGTGGAATAGCATCTCCGGCTTGATTCAAACTGGCCAACGAGAAGGGAACCTGTGGGGTGGAACTTTTTGACTGTGGATAAAGTCATTTTGACTGTGGGAAAGACTAAGCCAGTTGGGGAGTGTGGCCATTTGGAATTCTTGTATGCCTTAAGCTCCCAGCTGGTGAATAAAGCCCTTCCTCTTATAAATGAGGTGTTTGGGTGCTCTTTCTCTCTGTTGGGCATCTCTTCCTGTAACAATTCCCTCTCACAATTTACATTCCAACAAACTCAAACCTCTTAGCACTTCTAAAACATTCAACTCCAAACTTTCTCTTGACTTGACACCTTTATAAATGCTTTTCACCTGCTTCACGGGTAACTTTCCGGTCCTGGATCAAATGGCATATCCTCAGGACGTGCTCCTTGCCTCCTACACGGATCTTAGGTTTCTCTGTGCGTATGTTAAATCACACAATCACCTTGTTTAATGTTTTCTCTCCACTTTTAGCATTATTTATTTCTACAGTGGCAGCAACTGTGACTACTTTGGTCAGAAATACATTCCCAAAGCCCTGCCCAATGAGTGCAACAAAATGGAATGATTTAAAAAAAAAAATACTTTTTATATATTTTAAATATATATATATATATATTTTTTTTTTTTGAGACAGAGTCTGAAGCTGTTGCTCTAGGTAGAGTGCTGTGGTGTCATAGCTCATAGCAACCATAGGGCTCAAGCGATTCTCTTGCCTCAGTTTTTCTAATTTTTTTTTAGTAGACAGGGTCTCACTCTTGCTCAGGCTTGTCTCAAACCTGTGAGTTCAAGCAATCCATCCACCTTGGCCTCCCAGAGGGCTAGGATTACAGGCGTGAACCACCACACCTGGCCAATCTAAAAAATATCTTTTAAAGTTAGACAGATATACTGTCCTGTTTAACATGACTGATAAAATGTGAGTGTCGAATGTCTCAGGTTGCCCCAGCTACAGAGCTGAGAATCTTCCCTTAGTTATACCCTGAAAAGTATCTTGAACCCACTTAATATCTTTATAATAAATACCATAAAATAATATAAAATAATATCCTCAAAATTGCTTAATTCAGTAAAATATGGAATATAGGCCACCTAAAACATCATATTCATGTTATTTCTAACTTCAATTGTCTTGATAATATGTAATAAATAAAAATGAAAACAAGACATTATGTTATATCAAGAAATAACTTTATCCAAAGGGAATTCAAATAGAAGATATCTTTAACACCAATTCATATATTAGTAACTTATACACATATTATCAAGTATAACATCCATAAAAGCACAAAATAGTCTCTCACAATTTCCACCAAACTTCTGGTTCCCCTAAGTGTCACTCCTATGACCAACAATCACACATATAATGGGATGTACTGAAGATGTCTTTCCAGAAAATTTATAAAACGAAAAAGTTAACATAAGTCAAAAGATAGAATAAGCAGCAATGGGGCCTTGAATTTACTTTGGAAAGGCTGCCTAAGTGAACAGCTGGAAATCCCTGATCAGACTTTAAATTTTTATGGTCTTAGAAGTTCAATTCTTACCACATATGAGGTGACTGGGACAGTTGGCATAATATTTTCTCAGTGCAGGCATGTTTGAGAAATATTATGTCTACCCAAGGCACTGTCACTATATGTTTGTAATATATCTGATTATGTGAAGTATGAAAGTTCAGTTTGGTTAATTTTTCTTTAAATGCATTTTAAGAAAAAAAAATGTGAGTGTCATATGTCTGAGGTTGCCCCAGCTACATAGCTGAGAATTTTGAATAAATATTGGCATAACAGGGAAAAGGACTATTTTAATATAAAATGACATTCAATCAGCATGCAATGAGGTCAAGGGCTAAAATTTTACAAATTTTATAAAATGTTAATTTAGAAATTGTATGTGCTTCAATTCAAAACTGAAAAAGGGCACCAATCACTCTAATTTGCTAGAATCACAGCTCTTAAAAATAATAGCATCTACTGATGAATCTGATCAAGAATTAATAATTCATAGGCCGGGCATGGTGGCTCACTCCTGCAATTCCAGCACGTGGGAGACCAAGGCAGGTGGATTGCCTGAGCTCACAGGTTTAAGACCAGCCTGAGCCAGAGAGAGACCCTATCTCTAAAAAACAGCCAAGCTTTGTAATGGGCGCTTGTAGTCTACCCTTGGGAGGCTGAGGCAAGAGGATCACTTGAACCCAAGAGTTTGAGGTTGCTGTGAGCTAAGATGCCATAGCACTCTGTCTTAAAAGAAAAAAAGAATTAACAATTCTTAAAACAATTTTTTTTCAACAGAACAATTCTGGTAAAACCAGAATATGAAATTATGAAGACCAAACCAAATCAACGGATGACTCATTATTTGGCAAAACGAGTGCTCATGACCAGCAGTTCCCCAGTCCCCTTGTACAGGTGAGGTGGGTGCTGCTGAGGAGCTGGTGAAGGAGAATGAGGAGCAGACCCAGAGACCCTGGGTCTGGACCCTGCCCTAGCATCAAACGGAGACGCTCCATTTGTTTTACCATATACTAAGAATACAGGCAGTCCCCAGGTTACAAATGAGATAAGGTCTGTAGGTTTGTTCTTAAGTTGAGTTTGTATGTAAGTTGGAAAAGGTACGTTTACCTATTGCCCATAATAGCCTTGGTTTGTAAGTGAGTCATACATCTGTAGAATACTTCTATCTCAGAGACCGCCTATACAAAAAGTTTCCTATGATTTAAAGAAAAAAATCTGAAAACCAGAACAATATAGCTATGCTATTACCCACACACAAAATGAATTAGGACATCTGGGACAACTGCAGCTCTAAATAATTGGAAGAATGATCTGTTTCCTTCTTCCTTATTGATAATGTCAAAATGACTCGTTGACTAATAAGCCATACTGCGGAATAGCAGACTCCTAGTAGGTACCTTCCAGTTAACAGCACATATCCAGAGGCTGGCAAGCAGGAAAGAGGTAGGCAACTCCTCACCTGGGCTAAAAAAGGATAGCAAGCAGGCAGGTTCCCTCTCAGCCTGACTTTTGCAATGAGAATGTTTCTGAGAGGACAAAGCTGTTCGTAGCTGACAGCTCACTTTCTTTAGCCATTGCGGAGAACAAGAGACATGGGCTGTGGTGCAAGTCAATGGCACTGTGTACGTCCACTTTAGGATATGTGATAAACACACAATTTTAAACATGAAATTACTAAAGAATATTGGCCAATATACAGATATGCATAGTACTTAGCACACAGGTCCTCAATAAAATGTTACTGAATCTATTCTAAAAGTGTCATGTTCCCTAAGTAATATGTTGTAAAAGGGTAAAAGTCAGAAAAAAAAATTCTACTCTAAAAAAAAAAGCCTGTCGAGTACACTCTATCTTAATGTAGCAATTAGAAAAGTTATTTTTTTGTTTGATTATTTTTTCTCTTTTTACGTTACAACAGTTTTTATGCATAATACAATACATTCCAGACTTAGGAAAGAGCACACTTAATTAAAATGTAAAATATGACTTTGATTGATAACTAGAATTATGAGTTTACAAATCACACCAAAATGCCACTTAAAAAAAGGTGAAAATGTCTAAATGAATCTGCACAAATCAATGCATAAGATCTTAGCAAGGAAAGTATAAAAACTGTCTTTTTTTTTTTTAATAAGTAAAATCTTTCATTAGTTAGAAAGAAAGGAAATTCTGCATTTCACTTTTTGTGTTTGGTCCTCATAGCTTTCCTGGATAAAGCAGTTATCTCCATTTTAATAAATCTCAGTTAAAATAATCTAATAATGTAGAATCCACTACAATCTATCATCCATGCATTTACAGAATCCTGAGTGTCACATCAGTCTATGAGAAGGCTGAATCTGACCATGATTACAGTTTTCCAAAATGAAAATAAAATATCTAGAAAGGCAAATAAAAATGGCTTACTTATATGAGGATTTTTTGACTTATCGATCATATACTTTAAGAATTGAGTATATATCTTTTCTGCTCAGTTAGTACTTTTCAGTAAGTCTCGCGTGACTGCATGCTATTTTGTAAACCGTAGTGTCTAAACTGCAGCAAAAATCAGATGCAATTAAAGGTAAAAGTACAGAACACAGAGTTCCAGGAACAAATTCAATCTCATCTAATTGAAGAAGCTCTCATAATCAGGTATGGACATTGGCTTATAAAACATACACTATGAACCAAATACAGCAATGTACAGATCACATCATGTCAACAATCTTTCATTCTTTTAAGACAAACTTTTAAAAACAGTATTTTCATCATAGGAAAGGAAAAAAGAAAAACAACGAAATCAGCTTTTGCTACACTAGTTTCTAATCCAAATAGGCTTCTTGCAATTACTGTAAGTCACTAGCAATCACTGAATTGATTGAGCCAAGATAGACTTGGCACTGTCCCCCTAAAAACTCCCAAGTATAAAAGAATGATTTAAACAGATAGAATCTCTACAGAACTAAGTTTACATGATAAATGCTACAAGTGATGAATACACAAAATGACAGACACAAGGTTCCAGGTGAAAGATAGCATTGCTCCACACAGCACAGCAGAACTCTACTGAAGAGGTCACACACAGCTCCTCTGATTTCTTCTTATTTGGTAGCTGGGTTCTTGGGAGGAAGGAGCTTGTATGTGTTGAAGTAGCCCACCACCTGCTGGGGAATTTCCGCCAAGACACACTGGGCGAGGGCTTCTTTGGGGGCCTTGTGAAAAACAGAATCAAAACAACGTTATTAGCAACCGAATTTTTACTGGCTTTTTGAAAGAAGTCCACAGATGCCTCCCCAACCATTACAAAGCAGTAATTCCCAATCCCTAGGCCTGTATCTTTTATTTATTTATTTATTTATTTATTTATTTATTTATTTATTTATTTATTTATTGTATCTTTTCTTAGAAGCAGTCCACCAAATACGGAATACGCTCAGTAGCCAATGTTACTTATAATGATGATTATTACCCCTGCTAGCATTTATCAAGCTCATTTTCAGTGACAAAACATTTCATGATCTTTTTGGTACTGTTCTTTAACTTTTAAGCGTGGGCCTTTCATTCACTTGATATTAAACTTTTCTTACTTTTTATTGTAAAATAATTATAGATTCACAGGAGGCTGCAAAAATGATACAGAGAGGTCCCATGTACTTTTTACCCTGTTTTCTCCAAAGGTAACATTTTACATATGCAACTATGATATGATATCAAAACCAAGCAACTGACATCAGTACAGTTCACAGATCATACTCAGATTTCTAGTTTTCTGTGCATTGCTGTTTGTGTATGTGTGTGTGTGTGTGTGTGTGTAAAATTCTATCCAATTTTGTCATGTGGGAGGAGCTGTGTAACCACCACCACCACAATCATGATACAGAACTGTTTCATCACCACAAAGACCTCTAACATCACTGCTTTATAATCACACATACGCCCTCACCCTCTCCCTTTGCTGGTGGAAATGTTCAGTGGTATGGTACGGTCACTGTGGAAAAGTCTGACAGTTACTTTAGTAATTAAACATGCAACTATCTTATGACCCAGCAATTGCACTCCTGGGTATTTATCTTAGAGAAGTAACAACTTATGTTTACACAAAACCCCCTGCATAACAGACAAAACTAGAAAAAACTCAGATGTCTTTCAATGGGTGAATGAATGGTTACACAAGTTGGAGTCTATCCATGCCATGGAATAGGTTCAGCAAAAAAAAAAAAAAAAAAAAAAAAATGCAACAACTTGGTGGCTCTTGGAAGAATTGTGCTAAGTAAAACAAAAGCCAGTCCCAAAAGGTTACATACTATATAATGGTTCCATGTGTGCGACACTCTTGAAATGAGAAAATTATAAAAATGCAGAACAGATAAGTGGTTTCCAAGGGTTAAGGAAAGGCTAGAGGTAGAAGCAAATGGATGTGGCTCTAAGAAGGCAACATGAGGAGCTTCGTGACGATGTGTCTTGAGGTGTCAATGTGAATGTCCTGGTAGTGATTCTGATCTAGAGTTTTTCAAGATGTTACCACTGAAGTAAACTGGAATGAGCGATTTTCTGAGAGATTTTCATCAAACCAAACTTCCAGCTTGGTAAATTATGCATCTACTTACATAGAACTTTTTCCTATTGTCACAAAGGTAAAGACGAAATATATCTTAAATACTCACAACAGTACCATTTTTAACAATTTATCCTATAGACCGCAAAAAGCACACAGTACGTACCCTGAAGCAGTGCTCCAGATCCAATCGGAGCTCTCCAGTGGAAAAAGGATGGTGCTCTCGCATCCTCCAACCCCACACACCCAGTCAACTTGCCTGGTGATGGACAGGCAAAGGTCTGTGTTCAAACATCTTGGCATTTGAATAAGGAGGAGTGATACTCACATTCTGAAACTGTCTGAAAGGCACAAACTGGACAATATCTCTGATGGCCACCTCGCCAGATGGTGAGCGAAGACTTCCATTGTCACCATCCAGAAACTCCATGGCACCGAAGTCAGCACCGCCAACTCCAACGATGATGATGGACATGGGCAGCTTGGCAGCATTAACTATGGCCTGCCTGGTTTCATCAAGGTCTGTGATCACACCATCAGTAATGATCAAGAGTACAAAATATTGCTGCCAAAAAGGGAAAATATGTCCACTGAGCAAGTCAAACTCCCAAGCAATAAAAGCTATGGTGAATGGCAGCTCCATCTGTAGGAGTCACTCACTCTCTATCTTGTTAATTTTCTTTGCCGATCTCTACCAAGGATACCACTTGCATGAAATAGTCTAAGAGTCTCTGATGACAAGGAAATTGACTCTTACAAAAACTGCAGGTTCATTAAAAGTGCAACAAAGCACAAAATAGGGTTGGCAAAACAGACAGAAGCAGGACATCTAAATGTCAAAGATTAACCTTTTAGTAAGCATAGGAATAAACACTTTAATTTGCCTGAACTATTAAATATGTCAAAGTATTGATCAAAGGAGCAAGTAACAACTTCATTCAAAAGATCAAATAAATACAGAAGTAGCTGAGTTATTTCCCATACTAAACTACACTTTTAAAAAAATAGTTAAGGTTTAAGGGGAGAAATCTTTCTCTAAATTCAGTCATCTATGATAAAACTTTTCAGAGTAACATTGTTACTCTGAAATGTTACAAAAAGTTGTGGCTCCATCTTTGGGGCCACTTAAATCTAAAATGGAATAAATTTAGAATAGTAGCTAACCTGCCCCGAGAGTTTACTCTGACCCATCACTGAGCACTTTATGTGAATTACGTAGCCTTTCTGACAGCTATGAGGTAGTTTCCCTTCCCTTACTTCTGAGTATAATGAAGATAAGAGATTTGGTCCAATAGGTAAGGTTAGCTAATTCAAATTTCTTTAGTATACTAAGTAATATTGCAATTGAAACTGATGTGCTAAGTCTTCACAAACCTTAATTTGTGAAGTCTACTTCAAAAAGGCAGATAATAGATTTTGGGGGGGTAAGGTTAGAATCTATCTAAGAAAATTAATTCAAAAGACAGAGAAAAGGGGTCACGCGTGCATGCGGTGGCACATGCCTATAATCCTAGTGCTCTGGGAGGCTTACAGGGTGAATCGCTGAGCTCACAGGTTCGAGACCAGCCTAAGCCAGAGTGAGACCTCATCTCTAAAAATAGCCAGGTGTTGTGGCAGGTGCCTGTAGTCCCAACTACTTGAGCCTGAGAGTTTAAGGTTGCTGTGAGCTGTGACTCCATGACACTCTACCAAGGGCGACAAGTAAGACTTTGTCTCAAAAGAAAAAAGAAAAGAAAGATTCATGAATACAAGCATTGTTTTGTTGTTGTTTTTTTTTTTTTTTTTTACCTTTGAGACAGAGTCTTGCTCTGTCACTTCAGCTAGAGTGCAGTTATGGCATCAGAGCTCACTGCCACCTCCAACTCCTGGGCTCAGGCAATCCTCCCCACTGGCTGGTACTACAGGTGCCCACCACCACGCCTGGCTAATGTTTCTATTTTTTGTAGAGACAAGTCTCACTCTTGCTCAGGCTGGTCTTGAACTCCTGACCTGAAGCAATCTTCCTCCCTCAGCCTCTCAGACTGCTAGAATTACAGGCGTAATTTTGTCATATTCTTCATGGTTGTTAATTTAATGACAGATGTTACTCCCAAACGAAAGATGACTATATCACGCATCTTGCCCTGACTTGGTATCAGGACAGACTAAACAAAGAGAAAAATGGCAACAGGAGCAAGTATCAACGCACCCTCTTCCCATCCCCGGGTGAAGGGCACTTACAGAAGCGGTCTGCTGCTGTGTGGCTGCAGCAGCAAATCTGGCCACATGGTTTATGATTGGAGAAAAATTAGTTGGTCCGTAGAGTTTTATCTGAGGAAGACAAGCCCGATAGGCATCTATAATGCCTTGGATTCCTAGACCGAAAAAAGCAGTATAAAAAATTCTCAAGCATAACATGTTTATTCACAATCCTGGCTGATTTAATTACATCTAATCAGCATATAGTGCCTTAAATAGTCAAAAGTTCTATATTCAGGAGTTCCTCTAAGCTATGCATCACAAAGCTTCACAGCTATGCTCTAGTGCAAAAACCTATCAACTCTGCCCTCCCCAGTTGATGGCATTTATTCTCATTTTATTAATCCTAGTTAATTAACTGATGGGAATGTTCATTGAATAACTTAAAGGTTAAGCATAGTATCATAGGCTGCATATTCAATTTCAGGTAATTTATTCATTTTGTTGTAGAAGTGCTAGTATGTTTGTATATGGGGAAATGCCCCCAGGATCTGCTGGAGGTAGGTTGAAAATTAGACAGGGCCATTCAACTAGCTTTGACCCATGCATGTGAATGAACATGATGTCCCTGACGAAACAGATGTTTTTAGAACTGTTGTTTTTCTCCAGCTCTCTCCCTATTTCTCTCTGTCATGGGAGTAGCACATCCCAAATGGGGGCTGCTCCTCTTGCCTGAGTCCCAGCAGAGCTACAATCTAGCCACATGTAAAATGAGCAAGAGATAGAAGGTTGTCCTTATAAGCCACTGAGATTTAGAGACTGTTTATTGTAACAGCGCAACCGGAAGCTGACTGGCATTCCCGGGAAAAGCCGCTCCCAGTGAAACTTATATCCTCCATTTGCACCTATTGAATCTGGCCCTAATGTCAGAGTGTTTAGGATGCAGGCAGGATATTAGAAATCATAAGGGATTTCCCCCTTTTCTTGTGGGGATCATAGCAGATCAGATATCTGTCACGAAAATTTTTAATGTAAACCAAAATGGGTCTCCTGCTTTAAAAATATCCAATGGGGCAGCGAGCGCCTATAGCTCAGTGGGTAGGGCACCAGCCACAAACACGGAGGCTGGCAGGTGCCACACCCGCCTGGGCCAGCTAAAACAACAATGACAACTGCAACAAAAAGAAAAAATAGCCAGGCATTGTGGCAGGCGCCTATGGTCCCAGCTACTTGGAAGGCTGAAGCAAGAGAATTACTTGAGCCCAAGAAGTTTGAGGTTGCTGTGAGCTGTGACACCACAGCACTCTAACCAGGGTAACAGCTTGAGACTCTGTCTCAAAAAAAAAAAAAAATGTCCAATAGGCCAGGTGTGGTGGCTCACGCCTATAACCCTAGCACTCTGGGAGGCCGAGGTGGGTGAATTGCCTGAGCTCACACAGGTTGGGGACCAGCCTAAGCATGAGCAAAACCCTGTCTCTAAAAATAGCTGGGCATTGTGGTGGACACCTGTAGTCCCAGCTACTCAGGAGTCTGAGACAAGAGGATTGCTTGAGCTCAAGAGTTTGAGGTTTAAAAAAAAAAAAAAGTTTGAGGTTGCTGTGAGCTATGACACCACGCACTCCACGGAGGGCAACAAAGTGAGACTCTGTCACAAAAAGAAATAAAAAAATAAAAATGTCCAATAGAACCTCAGGCAGCAAAAGAAACATATACAGTCACGTGTTATTTAGCAATGGGGATAACATTCTCAGAAATGTGTCAATAGGGAATTTTGTCATTGTCAAACATCAGAGTATAGTCACACAAACGGATTGACCTAGGCTATAAACCTGTGGTTTAAATATACAAACGATACTGTACTGAATACTATAGGCAATTAACACAACAGCAATGCATGTGCTGAAACATCTCTAAACATAGAAAACAGTAAGGGTACAGGGAAAATATGGCATTATAATCTTATGGGACCACAGTCATATACATGTTCCAACATTGACCAAGACATTGTAATTCGGTGCATGACTATATTTGATTTAAAGTGTCACAAGACTCTTAAAATTTAAGACTTCCAATAAACTCCTATAAGTTACTTTGAACTTAGAACCAAGTAGTCTTCTAAACAACCTTTGCGAATATAACTAATTCATATGTAGAGGTGGTTTTACATATTAAAGTAAGTTAGCCAGTAATAATAAAAATAATGTTAACATCTGTTAGCAGCAGAACCTGACTGCATAACAAATGCTGAGCCCATTACCATAGCAAAGTTTTCTTCCAATTCTATCATCTTAGCTTGCTTTCCAATCTGAAGGTAAAAACAATGAATTTAATTTATTCACAAATATCAGGAGCCTTCGATTCCTCAACTAAAACTGAATTGCGCCAAAATTCTTCCCTTGCATTTAAGAAACAAGTGAGATGTATAATTTCTAGGCAATCAGGTGCTATGATTAATTAGGCAAAGGGATTAAACTTCCTGGCCCCCAAATAAGGCTCTATATTTTCTTTTTCTGTACAGTATCTTCTTTGTCTAAAACCACACAGGTTCTTTTTCCAGACTGTAAACCAAAAATAAAAAAGCTGTGCTTGGTAAACAGCCCAAAGATAGGCTCATATAACTAACAGAGAAAATGAACTTTTGAATTTAATTATCACATACGTCATCCATATTTATTTACAATAAATGAAACCTAAGCCTACTTTCAACAAATTCTAGAAATTATTCCAGTTTCTTTTTCTTTTTTTTTGAGATAGAGTCCCACTTTGTCACCCTTGGTAGAGTGCTGAGGCATCACAGCTCACGGCAACCTCAGACTCTTCAGTTTTTCATTTTTAGTAGAGACAGAGTCTCACTCTTGCTCAGGCTGGTCTCGAACTCCTGAGCTCAAATGATCCACCCACCTTAGCCTCCCAGAGCGCTAGGATTACAGGTGTGAGCTACCAAGCTCGGCCTCACATTTCTTAAAGAGAATTAATATTCCCAGTTTCAAATGGCTTAGGGATAAAAGAAGTTACAACCAGCCACTGAAACTAATTCAAGGGAACACTGAATTAGCATGAAGAAGTGTTTTGGAAAAAAGGAGAAAATCTTAATGCACCTAAACCCCCCACCTCCAAAATGTTCATGCTCTTCTAGCCTATGAATATTATTTGGGAAAAAAAGGAAAGATCACCTTTAGAAAGCCACAAATTTTATAATTATAGAAAATTAGTTTCTTGCTTAGAATTTTAAATTATGCCTCTACTGTCACACCCAGCCTTCCTCCTCTAGTTAGTCTCATATAATTTAGTGAGAGATTTGACGTTTTAGGTTGATTAGCCAATATAGTAAAAAGGAGGAAGCACTTGGATACCCAGGTGTAAAGAAAAAAGTGAAATGAAACAAATGTCTGCCTCCTGCTGTCTGCACAGAGGAAAGCTGCTACAAAGCTCAGTTCTTCCTCCTGTTCATCCTTCCCACCCACTTGCAGAACGCTGTGTGAACAAGTAATTAGACGCAGGACACTTCCTTCCTAGTGTTGTGACTGCTACTCTGTGAAAACCTTTAAAAGGTCTGTACACTGAATTATTCATTTTATTAAAGGTTTACTTTCAAATCAACTTATATGGGAACATACTTTTAATATCTGACTATTTGTATTGACATCTTCCCACGACTGAGGATTTTTTTGTTTTATTAAATCTCTGAAGGTAGACGAATTTATGCTACAACCTCCATCATCATTATACTGATGGGCCCTGTCACTCTCAATACCATCCTAACCACCAACCTAATGCAACTTTTCTACTTTATACAACAGAAAGTTAAATAGGTAACAAAGCAAAACCTAGAGATGAAATTTAAGTAGTTTTAAAGCATAAGAATGGAATAATTAACAAAGATTAATATGGTTTTGAATTTAAAGTCTTTGTGTGTATTTAAACTTACCATTACAATAGGGATTGGATGGGTTAAAATTCATTGGAAATTCATGGGATACCTGCCAAAAAGGAAAGAAGGATTGATGAGGCCTGTGTTGCTTTTCTAGAAAGCAAAGCTTTAAAATGAGATTTCCTTTTACCTGCCACTGAGGAGGAATCTGGGCTCCAAAGCCAAAAGCTGGAAACATCTTATCACTAAAAAGAAAATTTTGAAAAGATAAAATATTTTTTTCTCAAAACAAAAAGAGCTTTATCATTACTGATAATAAAATTAATATAAAATAATTTCAAAAAAATTAAAATCTTAGAAAAGTATAAAGATAAAAAAACCAGAGGGAATCAATGAGCATGTCTGACAATTTACATTCTAAATATTTTTCTGTGTATTTAAAGAAGAAACATGTTTCTCTCTATATATTATAAAAATTGAATTAATATTCATGTTTTATAACTCACTCTTCTACTTAAATCTCGTGCATAATTTCACTGCACAAATGTGTCAATAAATTCCTAAAATCACAAGTTTTTTTCTTTGTTTACAGCAAACTCATCTGGCAGCAAAATCTGATCTGAATGAAGAGATTATTTACAGCTTTTGTGCCACTTAATATGAATATTCACATATTTGGCCACAGAAACACAGTACAAATGCCATATATCATAAAACTGTCAGGTTTCTGTAGCAAAATGTATTTCTCATTAGGGTTTAGGGATAGGACTGTGGACCTGAATATACAAGGTATATTATACTGAGTATCCCACTGGATAAATGTCAGACAGTCAATGTTCTGGCAATCATAAAACACTGTAACGAACATACTAATTTTTCTATTAGGGATATTATTTTTATATTTATTCTTAGTGGTTCTTTTTGCATGGAAAATAGAACCTTCATCAGAAATAATTTTCCCAGTTTGTTATTTGTCTTTAACTCTGTTTAAAGTACAATCTAGTCAGAGTTTTTGATGTTAATGAATGAACACATAAAAATTCTTTCAGGATTTCTGCTTTCTCTTTCTAAAGGCCTTTCTCACTGCAAGATTATAAACAAGTCACCTGTTTTCTCCTAGTTTTGATACTAAATTCCTAATTCATTTGGAAAGTGTTTTGGAGTAGGACATGAAGCCAAAACTGCTGCTTTCTACAAACATCCTTTTTCCTTTTCCTGAATAATAGAATACTTGAGCTAGAGACTGAATTTCCTACCTCCTCTGAGCTGCATGTCGTCAGGTGGTTAGGTTCTAGCCAGGGAGATGTGAGTAGAAATGAATTGTCAGTCACTCCCGAATCACAGGAAAAGCACATGTGCTCCCGGGGCTTTTTTCCTCTCCCCACCAGCTGGGGAAGATGCACACCAGAGCAGTGGCCTTGGACCCAGGCACTGAGCCATAAACCAATGTCACGACCGCCTGCTATAAATTGAGAATGGCAGAACTGCTCTATCAGTCCCAACTACTTACCTCTAGACGTGCAACATGAAGGAGAAATAAACCTCTAGTCTATTGAAGTCACTTTGTAATGGAGTGTCTGTTTCAGCAGTATGGCTCTAAACGCTACTTTATACAGAATAGTACCGTACCGTACCCTAACACGCACAGATGGGAGTCAGGATTCAAATGCAATCCTTGCCAGTAGGATTGCTGTTAAAATCCCTCCCCCTAAATCCATTTATGTAAGTATATCTATTTCCGCACTATTACTTATTTCCACTGTTAATGTACTAGTTCTATACTCTTATTTAAGATAACTTTACGATAAGTTTTAATATCTGCTGGAGCAAATTATCCTTCATTTCTTTTTCTTTTTTTTTCTGCTTTGCTAGAAAATTGCCTGGGTATTCTGTTTCTTTCTTTCTTTTTTTTTTCATTTCTCATTTAAGAGAATTTTAAGAATTATTTTGTCAGGGTTCTACTGCAATTTTGATTAAAGTTGATAAATTCAGGGAGAAAATTCTACATGATCATTATGACATCCATCTCTCTAGAAATCGTGGTATCTCTTTCCATTTCGGCAAGTTTCCTTCTTTGTCCGAGTTTCCTTTACTAAAGATCCTAGACTTTTTATTAAATTCATTTTCATTTTTCATTATATTAGAAATTATAACATTTGTCCACTATAATGATTTGAATTGGTTATTGCTGGCTAGTGAGAAATTGTTGATTATAATTTTTTTTATATTAAGTCTCACTCAGTCACCCCGAACAGAGTGCTGTGCCATTAGAGTTCACAGTAACCTCAAACTCGTGGGCTTAAGCGATCCTCTTGTCTCAGCCTCCTGAGTAGCTGGGGATTACAGATGACAGCCACAATGCCTTGTTAGTTTTTCTATTTTAGTCGAGACAGAATTTCGTTCTTGCTCAAGCTGGCCTCGAACAACTGAGCTCAGGTGATACACCTGCCTTGGCTTTTCAGAGTGCTAGGATTACAGGTGTTAACCACACGGACTGGACTCAATTGTTAATTTTTTTAATTTTATGTTATATCTGACTACCTTTGTGAACTCACTACTGTCTAGTATTTTTTTTTCTTCAGACAGAGTCTCACTTTGTCTCTCTCAGTGGAGTGCCGTGGCGTAACAGCCGTGGTGTAACAGTTCACAGCAACCTTAAACTCTTGGGCTTAAGCAGTTCTCTGGCCTCAGTCTCCCAAGCAGCGGGGACTACAGGGATCCACCACAATGCCTGGCTTTTTTTTTTTGGTTGCAGTTGTCATTGTTGTCTAGCTGGCCCATACTGGATTTGAACCTGCCAGCCTTGGTGTATGTGGCTGGCGCCCTACCCACTGAGCTATAAGCACTGCCTATCTAGTATTTTTTTCAGTTGATTTGTTTCATGTTGGAATTCATTCCTTGCAGGTTTGTTAGAACTTAGGTATGAACTTGTCCTGGCCTGGTGCCTTGATGAGAAGTGGCTCTTTGACTACCTGTTCCATTCCTTCCATGATTCCTGGTCTATTCAGGTTTTCTGCCTCTTCAAGTCAACTTTGGTAATTTACAACTTTCTAAAATACCATCCATTAGTCCAGATTTTGGGATCAGGGCTGCCAAAAATTTCTCTAAGTTTTTCTAAACTTTTTTTTTTTTTTGAGGCAGAGTCTCACTTTGTCACCCTCGTAAGAGTGCTATGGTATCATAACTCACAGCAACCTAGAATTCTTGGGCTCAAGCGATCCTCTTGCTTTAGCCTCCCAAGTAGCTGGGACTACAGGTGCCTGCCACAATGCCCAGCTATTTTTAGAGATAGTGTCTTGCTTTTGCTCAAGCTGTGTCCAAGTCTTGATATAGGAGACAGTGCACCAAGATTGTGGAAGTGGTCACCAGCTCTTGAGGGAGGCGCTGGGAGCGGGACAATGTCCTAGCCAGCATGGAGATGTTTGGCTACCCGGAGACAAGCCCTCAAGCAGCTGCAGGCGTTAGTGAGTTAAGATCGTTGCTGGTCACTCCTTAGCAAGCAGGTGTTATACATGGTACAGCAGGGTGGGAGTCGAGCCCAAGGGAAAGAGCATGCAGTGATCAGTAAGCACAGAGCTCTTGTGTGGGGGCCCCCACACCTCTTGTATAATGCTTCAATAAAATGCAACGGCAGAGGTTGCTCAGGGTTCTCCCTGGAATATGGGAAGCCCCCCTCGTGCAGGCATTTGTGCCTTCAATCTGTGGTCCTGGCTGCTTTTATTTGCAAAGTGACGGGGTGCCACAGTGGGCCCTAAAATCTTAAGCTCAAGAAATCCATTTACTTCAGCCTCCCAGAGTACTAGGATTACAAGTATGAGCCACCATGTCTAGCCAGTTTTGCTAAAACTTTTAAAGAATCATCTCTTGATTTAATTTATCAGTTTGGTAGTTTTCCTTTATTTATTTATTGAGATGAAGTCTCTGTTACCCCAGGCCAGAATACCCTAGTGCCCATCACAGCTCACAGCAACCTCAAACGCCTGAGCTCAAGGAATCCTCTTGCCTCAGCCTCCCAAGTAGCTGAGACTACCGGTACCTACCACATTTTGTAGCTAGTTTTTCTATTTTTAGTAGAGATGGGGTCTGGCTCTTGCTTAGGCTAGTCTTGAACTCCTGAGCTCAGGTGATACACCCGCCTTGGCTTCCCAGAGTGTTAGGATTACAGGCATGAGCCACCACAGCCAGTCTCGTACTTTTTCTTTAACTTTCCCAATCATTACTATCAGAGCATGCCTCTGGAGCCCAGCAGCCCAGGCTCAATCCATCTCTGCCAGTTACCAGCTGAGTTATGTAACTCAAGTTATGTAACATGAGGTACCTCAGTTTTCTCATCTGTTCAATGTAGATGAAAGCATCCATCTCACAGCAAAGTGTAAGGATTAGATGAAAACTACACAGAAAATACTTTAAATTATCCCTGGTACATAATGGTTAACACATGTACAGAATCCATTATTATTCCTTTATTTTTATTTCCTATTCTTCACTTTTATTTTGTTGAAAAACTAGTTCACTTATGTCTAATTTTTACTGTCTAAAAATAACAGCATGTAAAGCCAGAAATTTTCCTAACAGGAGCAGTCCTACATACAGTCCCCTTATTGTCTTTTATTTCTAGATAGTCTATTTCCACACTTTGATTTCCTCTATGATCTAAGAACTACTTGAGGATTTTTTTTATTTCCATGTAATAAATTTTCTTTAATTATCCTTTTATAATTAACTTCTAGGTGGAAATCTGAAAAAAGATCTGCAGATTTTCTACTTTTTATATAACAATTCCATTATAATTGGGTTACTTTGAAATTTTGATTATATTTCCAGCTATTTTTACTTGAAATCCGTTAATACTCTATTATTAAATGTCCAAGGTTATTTTTATTTTGGCTTGTAGAACACAGTATTCTATAACTTTTTCACATATCCAGTGATTTTTGTCTTTTAAGTTCACTAGCCTGATATTGAAATTGCCATCTTTTCTTTAGATTTTTTTGTATTTGCCTAAAAATTTCACCCCTTCAAATGCCATGACAAATTAATGAAAAGTTCCATCAATAGGTAAGGGCTTTAATCATCAAAAAAATAGGCAAAAACAAGTGAAAATTTATCCTGCGTTTTAACAGATGCAGAAAAATTCTAACACAGTTTTTTTTCCTATTGTTTAATAAATCTCCAAGAGAACTTATTTAAATCTATTCAAAATCTAACCACTGAGAACCCATTTAGAGTATTTTATGCAATTAGATCAAGTTATCCTTCATTTATTCAAAGTAAGTGAATTACTTACTTAATTAAAAAAATAATTTAATGACTGCCAAGAAAATAAACATGTTAAGAATAGTAAAAAAAAAAAAAAAAAAAAAAAAAGAAGAAGAAGAAGAATAAGAAACAAAGAAGTTTTTACTAACATTTACAAAACATGTCATCTGGACTTCAATCACATACAGCTTATTCCTAAATAATAAACCCCAAAGAAACAAGATCAAAGAAGAGTCTTGCTGTCATCAGTTAGCTATTAAATAAGCAAGCTGTTCATAATATAACTAATCACAGAATGAGATTACAAAGGTATACACAAATAGAAAGTAAGGAAAATTTTAAGGAGAAAACTATTGCCCCAATCACTCTCATCCCACCTATGAGGTCTGACAATTAAGTTCCTGAACTTGCCACCACACACTTATGTTGGCAGCACTGTACAAACCACTCGGTAAGGTTTCATAACCTTGGTATATCAGTGGCCCACAGTTGTGTTTGTGTCAACATGTGGTGGTGTCTTGTTTAGTGGCTTTCATTATTGTTGTTCCAAGTTTTTATATGCTGTCTCAAGAATGTTGGAACTTGAATATAGCAACAAACATTCATAAATTTCTTATTAAATTTGGCAAACATGGAAGTAAAATCAGCAATATGCTAGTCTAAGTTTATGGGGATAACGCCATGAAGAAAACAGCAGTATACAAATGGATTAAACATTTTTCTGAGGAGAAAGTAAGTGTCACTGATGAAGAGAGGGCAGAGTGGCCAATAAGTCGTAGAACTGACAAAACTGCAAAATTCATTGAATTTGGCATCAAAATTATCAACTGACTGTGAGAAACATAGCAGACCAACTAAACATTAATAGAGAAACAGGAAATCGTGGCCAACCCATGGCTTTTGCATCACAATAATGCACCAGCTCACATGGTACTGTCTGTGAAGGGTGTTTTTAGCCAATAAACAAAGAATTGTATTAGAACACCCTTCCTTCTCACCTGATCTGGCTCCAATGACTTTTTCTTTACCTGAAGATAAGAAAAATATTGAAGGGAAGACATTTTGATGACATTTAGGACATCAAAGGTAAGACAATGTAAGCTTTGATGACCATTCCAGAGAAAGCTTCAAAATTGCTTTGAAGGGTGGAGCAGCTGCTGGCTTAGCCAAGGGGAGCACTTCAAAGGTGAGTAATAGTCAACAAAGAGGCACGTGGCACTTTTTCTAGGATGAATTCCCACACTTAATTGTCAGACCTCACATATGAGAGTTCTAGCCATATAATCAAATAGAAACTGCCCTTTCTGGGGAATTGTGAAAATAAGCATTTTAGTTTTTCTAAAGTCATACTCACAAATCATAATCTTGAATGACCAGTCCCACTGACCAGATAGCAGTCAAATACTCATTTACACCATTGGGGCTGATGAAATGAAGGGAGTCTGGAGACTTTGGGTTACCATTAGAGCCAGTGAAGTCCACTCCCACCTGTCAAATAATAATTTTACCCCTTAGTAAGGAGAAGGCAAGGACACCTGTTCTTGATCTCTACGAAAACTTGAGAAAAGGTGATACAAACATCCATTCCTGGAGCCTGCTCCTGCCCTCTCCTAATAGATGCCTACTATGCCCATACACCAGGTGTACTCAAACTTTATAAACAGGGGGCTAGTTCACTGTTCTACTCAACAAAATTCATACCCCCTTGAAGGGCTGGACCATGGGCCCCGGGATGAGTCGGCTGCTAAGCAGGACAGGCAGCAGCAGCAAAAACACCCTGCAGGCCGGATAAATGTCCTAGACAGGCTGCAAGTGGCCCGCAGGCCATAGTTTGAGGACACCTGCCATAGACAATTACACAATTAAGACCTCAACATGAAACTACCTGCTGTTCCTATTTTTCTACACATCTTAAATCATGAGTTACCATACCCATCACTTACACTTAGGGATTTCTTCTTGTAAGTTTGTTTGACTGATACTTTCTTTTTTTTTTTTTTTAATGGAGACAGGGTCTCACTTTGTCACCCTTAGTAGAGTCTCCTGGCATCATAGCTCACAGCAACCTCAACCTCTTGGGCTCAAAAGATTCCCTTGCCTGGCAGCCTCCTGAGTAGCTGGGACTACAGGTGCTGTCTGCCACAACACCTGGCTACTTTTGTTGTTGTTGTTTTGTTTTAGCAGGCCCAGGCCAAGCTCAAACCCACCAGCCCCGGTGCATGTGGCTGGTGCCCTAACCGACCCAGCCAACTGATGCTTTCTATTACTTAAATTACTTCAGGATAACAACTAGTTTGTGCATATCTTCTCTCTCTCAGGAGGAAGCAATCTCATCAGCAAAGCCCAGAGCTTTGATGAACCTGGGCAACCTGTCTGAGGTCTCTCAGGAGGCCCTACTGAGCAGATTGTATAAATGTCATCACAAAGTCAGGTTTGCAGTAAAAGAAAGAATACTGTAAAATGGAGAAAAAAACAACATTTTATAACCTATACTGAAAAATTCAGCATCTTACTTACAGTAAAATTAAGTTGACATCCTCCCATGATATAGTCCAGAAATGTGCATTCTACCGTTATCTAAAAATAAATAGAAAATTGTTAAAATTACTTCTCACTTACTATATTCACTGAGAAGAGAAACAGAAAGCTTTTTGTCTTATGTGTTTTAAGATGTTATAAATTGAATAGCACATTATACAAATGTGGATAATGTGGAAATCACCCCTGGTTTTGAGTTTCAGGCTCCTCTACCCTTCCACGTCATGAATCTACAAGATTTTCTTCAAGATAATTACAGCAAAAAAATAAAAGATAATTACAGCAATGTTAAGATAAGAATATTAATGGCCAAAGATTTTATATACTCACTTTAAGTTTTATGAAATTAATAATGAGTCTAATGTGCTGATAACTTTAATAAGAATAGTGATTGAGATATAAAAAGAAAACAAAACCACCCCCACCAACAAAAACTCCACTGTTCACTGTAAGAAGCCACCTTTCCCCCCAGCTCATAACATAGCACTTTAGATTATGAACTGTATAAATACACTGGGTGAGGCCATTTCCACTAACAGGCTGGGAAAATACTGCAGTGCCTTCCTTATATTTCCCAAGATAATGAACAATATCAATATTCCTGGTCCTTTGCTAATAAGTTGTCAATCCTTAGAACCAAGTTATTTGAAAGACATTTTTACTATTTCATACTCTATTCTCTTCCCTAAAGTGACCAGATGTTCATGTGATTTTCAACTGCTCAAAATTCAAGTATTTGTTTGATACAAACCATACTGATAGGAGAATGTGACATATAATCTTATTCCATTATAAGCCAACCAACCTCACACTGTTTCACACTGATAACACCTGAATTCTTGTAGCTTTTTTTCTTTTGCCTCTTTTTTTCATTTATGCATTCAAATTCAATCTGTAGGAAAAGATGACAAAATGTTAATTCTTATAAGCAATATTAGAATTGCCAATACAAATTTGAATAAATGACTTTTTCCCCTTGGGATCAAACTACTTACTGATACAGGGTTGTGGCAAAATACAATTCAGAAACAATTACATGAAACATTATCAGCTAAATATTTATCAAGGCATTCCTAAAATCACACAACCTTTAAAATGGTTCCCAGGAGTAAATATTACCTCTGTAGGTGATTTCCTTAAAAATGCTTCAAATAATAATCTTTCTCCTTTATAATAAAGGAGATATAATATTACCCCTAGTTGTTAGCAACACAAAGAACAAAAATATGCCTCTCAGAAAAGAGGAAAAAGCCCAACATCATATAACAATATGTGAAAGCCCTTAGCTGGGCATTGTGGCGGGCGCCTGAAGTCCCAGCTACTCAAGGGTAAGGCAAGAGAATAACCTAAGCCCAGGAGTTGGAGGTTGCTGTGAGCTGTGACTCCATGGCACTCTACCGAGGGCAATAAACTGAGACTCCGTCTCAATATATATTTGAAAGCCCGATCCTATGGTAAAATATGAGGCAAAGATCATCTGTTTCTACTGGGACTATGTAGTAGAAATAGATCCAATATCCAATATCTAACATTCTCCTTTATGTGTATTTCCTTCCCCCATAGAGAATGGCCTTCCCTCCACCTCCTACCCACATATCCATCCTTAAGGCTTGGTTCATATCATTCTTCTCAATAACTTCTAGTACTATTCTAATCTTCTCTGATGTCCAACCATCTCCTCAAAATTCTACAACCATATAATATTTAGCTATATACTCTGTATTATTCTCAATTGTTTCACTTAATTTTGCTTCATAGCTAGAGTACAATCACCTCCAAGTTACATCCTTGAATTATCACTGTCTTGCCTAATAATAGCACAAGAGACTCTCAGTGAATACTTGATAAGGTGCCTCTTCTGGTTAACAGAAAGCCACTTATGTACTTCAGTCATTACTAATTCTCTAAGAATCAAGCATCAAAAAACACATGTGATACAATCATGCAAAACAGAATTACATTAAACAAACTCCTTGATGGTTCAGGACCTTGTCAGAGTTTCAGTCATAATCATAAATATTAATTATTGAGTGTTGGGGATACAGAAATGCCCTCAACAGAATTCTCACTGAGAAAAGGCTGCATTGCCTCATTCACTCACTTTCAAGCTCAGAAAGTACTCTTTTGTTCTGCTTCAGCCAGTGTGTGCCGATGGCTCCCGGGCCTGTGTTCAGCCATCAGACTCTATGTGGGAGGGGCAGGGCCCTTCAACTGCAGCACCAGGAGGGTCCGCCGAGGCCAGCTGCCTTGCATTTGCTGCCAGATGGACCAGCTGTCATGGGGGCCAATGTCTGCTACTGAAGCTCATTCTGCTCTGTTTCTTCTCTGCGCAAGTAAAGCCCTTCTGCTCTGGTGTTTGACTGCATTGTGTTCGCTTTGGTGACTCCAATGCCAAGATACAAAGGACAAAAGTGTTTGGACTTCTACTCCTAGTGCCCAACATTGTGACGATCTTTGATGTCCTCTATGCAGTTGGAGTCCTCACCTGGCATTGGTAACCATTACACAGTGTTCTACTCAACAAAATTCATACCCCAAGTATGAATTTTAGATTACTTGATGACTAACTGTCTCAGAGCATATGCGATACAGAGTAAAAACATGGTGAACCATTTGCTATGGCAAGGGGCAAAGAAATGAAATACAGTAATAGATACAGGGCCAGACTATAAGGTGTATGCAAATGCAAAGATGTAACTCACAGGCGAGTTTCTGGAGGCGTCCTTCAGTTTTGTCATGGTGGTTTGAAATATTCCAATGAGATCATGTGACCCATCATTGTCATAATCATAACACTCTACCTGAAATTAAGTATAATAAAAATATAATTGTATTAGAAAGTATCGATCACAATAAATGTAACCTAACAAGAAGTACCATTCTAATTAAAATAGGGGAAAATGTTTAATATGCAGTCCCTACTTCAAAAAGTAGGAATTAACTTCCTAGAGTAAACCTAGGAAAACAAACCCAGCTATCCTTCAAATGGGGCTCTAAGCTACATCACAGGCAGATGGAAAACAAAAATACTGCTTAGATTTCACATTAAGCAGTTTCCAGCTCCTCTATCATGCCCTTTATAAGCGCTGATAAAGGGCAAAATGGAATTATAGCTTCTTTCTCATCTGTTTCTTTACCTTGTTAGCAGTAGATAAGGGCTAAAAGGCATTATCTAGAGGAAAAAAGAAAGTCAATACCCTAGGCAGCTGAATATCATATAATAAAATCCTAGGCCGGGTGTGATGGCTCACACCTGTAATCCTAGCACTCTGGGAGGCCAAGGCAGGCGAATTGTTTGAGCTCAGGAGTTCCAGACCAGCCTGAGCAAGAGTGAAACCCTGTTTCTAAAAATAGCCAAGTGCTGTGGCAGACACCTATAGTCTCAGCTACTCTGTAGGCTGAGGCAAGAGGATTGTTTGAGCCCAAGAGTTCGAGGTTGCTGTGAGCTATGATGATGCGAGGGCACTGTACCCAGGGCAACAGAGTAAGACTCTGTCTCAAATAAATAAATAAATAAATCCTAGATAATTTAACTTTATGGAAAAATGTATCTCATGAGCTACCATCTGATGAGGGTAGGTTGTGTTAAAAGTTAGCAATGATAAAGTCTTGCATTATTCTGAGGATCACAAATCTTACCAAAAAAATGGACAATCCCAAGGCAAGTCTACTCAGTCCACTGAGGAGCTATTAGTACTGGGTCTAATCCACTCTATTTCTATGTAATTTAGGTTGTATTCTAGTCTAATAATGTTCCCTCTTTGAAGGAAAAAAGCAGAGAGGTGAAAGTATTGACTTGCATGAAGTTTTGTGCCAAACTGACAGAAGTAACTAAAAAGTAAATACTCAGTAGAATACTACAATGTTCTTTGTGGTGGGAAAAATAAGGTAGTGGGAATTATTAGCAAGCAGGCGTGCTCAAGGAAAGCTGAAAACTGGCCATAATAATTGTGATCATCCAACATCAATGTTTTTATAGTGCTTTAAATAATAGTTCCAAAACAGATTATTTCATTTGTGCAAACATTTATGATATACATTGTGCACATTCTCTAAATAGCCTTGGCGCCTATGGCTCAAAGCGGCTAAGGCGCCAGCCACATACACCTGAGCTGGCAGGTTCGAATCCAGCCCAGGCCGCCAAACAACAATGATGGCCTTGCAACGAAACAATAGCTGGGCGTTGTGGCGGGCACCTATAGTCCCAGCTACATGGGAGGCAGAGGCAGGATTTCGCCTGAGCTCAGGAGTTGGAGGTTGCTGTGAGCTGTGATGCCACCGCACTCTACCCAGGGTGACAGTTTGAGGCTCTGTCTCAAATTTAAAAAAAAAAAAATAGTCTTGTGAAGTAGAGAGAGTAGGAATTCTGTTATCATTATTCCCATTTCGAACTAAACCTTGGAGGAATTAAATAAAAGGTCACAGAAGGCAGTGTGACTTGTGTGGTAACTGACACAGGTAAAGAAAAGCTATGCTAAAGACACTGTCAAATTCTTCTACAGCCTGTGCTTTAACATAAAACTTGTTACTGAGAAGCAATTTACATTTACCCTCCCTTAGCCAATATTACCCTTTACAGAGTGATATTAATCACCAAAAATGTTCAGGATTATATTAATGTACTTGGAAAGTGGCAGTTTTTCTCCTTGGTTCTAGGAATTGAGTGCTTACCCTAACTGAAAGTTTTAAATTCCTTACTTGTATTTTCCTTATTCTTCAGGATGACTAAAAATCAATCAATCAATCATCAATCAAAATAGCCCAGATCTAGAATTGCAACTTTGAATTAACAGTACGGGATTTTATTTGGGCCAGGTGTGGTAATCCCAGCACAATGGGAGGCTAAGGCTGGAGAATTGCATAAAGCCAGGAATTTAAGATCAGCCTGGACATCACAGTAAGACCTCATTTCTACAATTTAAAAAATAGCCAGGCAAAATGGTGTGTGCCTGTAGTCTCACCTACTCAGAAGGCTGGGCTTGAGTCCAGGAGCTGGAAATTGCAGTGAGTTACGATCATACCACTGCACTGCAGTCCAGGCAACAAAGTAAGACTCTCCCTCTCAGAAAAAAAATGCTTTGTAGGCATTTTGTTCACTAACAGTTGAACTCTTGCCCTACATATTCAACATCCAACTTTTAAACCAAAAGCCTTTTATCTAACTCTTTATTAAAGAAAGTGAAAAATTTTAATCATAGTTTTAGCAAAAGTAAAATTTAGAAAAAGCAGAAAACTATCTTAACATTTTAGTAAGAACAGAAATTTTTCAATTATGGAAAATGGAACTTTACAATTTAGATCTGCATTCAGGGAAAACACATTTATATCTAAATAAGATTAAACTTTGATAAGGCCAAGATTTTATTTAAACAAAGCTTATGAATTGGGCTAAAATTGTTCATATATTTAGATGG
This sequence comes from Galagoides demidoff, assembly GCA_963574575.1. NCBI lineage: Eukaryota > Metazoa > Chordata > Mammalia > Primates > Galagidae > Galagoides > Galagoides demidoff. Next base: position 2,382 of record CAUYQV010151025.1, on the reverse strand, counting down.
ACTAAAATTTCAGGACATATAAAAAATATTTTTAGATGGGGCCACACCTACAGTGCACTGCACAAGGGTACATGTGAAACTTCCTAAATGTAGAATATAAATGTCTTAACACAGCAACTAAGAAAATGCCATGAAGGCTATGTTAACCAGTTTGATGAAAATATTTCAAATTGTATATAAAACCAGTACACTGTACTCCATGACTGCATTAATGTACACAGCTATGATTTAATAAAATATATACATATATATATTTAAACTAAAAGTTCTCATTACTCACTATAATAAATATCTAGGAAAAGCCCCTCCTGGCCCCTGGAAGGTGGACATGACATTTATAATGCTGACATAGGTTCAGGTACAGTTTGAGGTAATGTGATTTGCATCATTTAATTTCTCGTTTCTCAAGAATTCAAAGACTAATACTCCTGGTTGTTTCAACAGTATGCGTAATAAAGTCATACATGCTGTTATGCATAAGAGTATGCAACATAATGTATGCTTGTGCATATGTATATGTAAATGTATAATAAATAAATGTATTTCGTAGATATACAAAATATACCTATACATATGCAGATACATAATGCATATATATAATATACATATAATGTATACTGTGCATACACATAAATATATGCATGATAAATAATGTGTATGTATGTATACATATATGCATATGTATATATGCAAAAGGACACACACACCACACAATACTATATTCACTGAGGCATTCCCATTTTAGGCAAGGTGACAGCATGCATGATTATTTCTCTTTTCACTTGATCTTATGGAAATAATACATGCTAGAGTGATAACACATTGCAACAAAGAAACCAGCAAGGATTCCAATTCTGTTCTCTGCCCTGTACTCTCTTTACTACCCTAGGAGCAATTTCCAAATAGTAAGAGAATCACAAATGTGGGACTTTCTGATATTGCACAGAAACACAGAGCTAAGTGAAAGAAACTCAGAGATGATGTGTCAAACCAAGTTATGTATAGTTAAAAACAAACCAAGAGACTTTGAAGAATGAAAAGACATTTGTCAGAGAAATCTCAGAAAAATCCATTTACTTACTATAATAAAATAGCCCTGTAAGCATGCCACTGTTAGCAAAAAAGTTTAAAAAAACATCGTTTCATCGTTAACATATCATTATAAACAGTCAAATACTTATGGCTTAAATCGCTCCTTAAGTAGGGAAAAAAAACTGTTCAATTATTTAAAATATTGACAAATTGTTTTAGTAGAATAAATATCTTGAACATTATGTGATGTGATAGATGACATAGAAATCTTGAATATTATTTGATATAATAGAAATTAAAACAACCATTTTCACAGATACTAGAGAAAAATGAAGATATCTCCTACATGAAATGTTGTATACATATTCAAATCAATGTGCATGAGATAATTAGCCTAGATTTTTTAAAGAAACTATAACTCTAAGATATCAGATACAAAAAAAAATAATGCTTCTTCAGTAGTTGTGACCAAGGAGCAAAATGCTTTATTTAGGCTATTGATTAATTTGTTTTGATTATTGAGACAAAATGGTTTTTAACACTTAAAAATGATAATTACAGCTTAGGTATTTTTTTCCCTAGATGTTTGTGCCTTCTCATATTTAATGATGCTTAATATTTTTAATGAGAAAAGCAAAAGTTCTGGATTTGGTATAATTAAAAAAAGTAACTTTTATCACTAGTTTCCTACTATTTATTTTGGACCAAGATTTTTCACTGCTATTTGAAATACCATACAAATCATACCTACCTGCATTTTTAAAGTTCTTTTCAAACTGGGAACAACTTTTTCGGATCTTAGAAATGAAGTGGTTTTCAGTAATAATGGCACCTCTACTATAGTTAGTGATTTACAAAACTTTTACATTTGCTAATTTCATTTTTACTTTTATATAAGGTAGAAATTATTATCTCCATAATAAAAGTGAAGAAGTTGGGTGACTTGCCCAACTAGGACCCCTTAGTTGGTTAAAGGACTAAGCTATAACTTAAACTGTGGTCTGTCTCCAAATCCTCTACTTGTTCCATGACATTACCTTTCCTGCTTCTATCAAATAATTATTTTTTAAAAACTAGTCTGCTGGCTCGGTGCCTGTGGCTCAATTGGCTAAGGCGCCAGCCACGTATACCCAAGGTGGCAGGTTCGAATCCCTAGCCGGGGTCCGCCAAACAACAATGATGGCTACAACCAAAAAATGGCCGGGCATTGTGGCAGGTGCCTGTGGTCCTAGCTACTTGGGAGGCGGAGGCAGGAGACTCGCTTGAGCCCAGGAGTTGGAGGTTGCTATGACCTGTGATGCCATGGCACTCTACCCAGGGGGATAGCTTGAGGCTCCGTCTCAAAAAAAA
>CAUYQV010151024.1:0-10853 GCA_963574575.1 Galagoides demidoff | reverse complement strand
TGCCTAGCCCCTAAAGAGAAAGTCTCTAGGGAAACAGAGTCTTTGCATCATGCTCACAAAATTGTTGATTAATACAATGTTTTAAATTTATTCATCATAGGAAAATCTTATGACAAGTAAGGATGGAAAAGCTCATAGAAGCTCTAGTTTTGTTTGATCTTGCTTTCTCTCCCTTTTCTCTTTCTCTCCTCTCTGTTCCTTTCTCTAGGGATGTTTCACACACCCACCCAGGTGCACAGAACTGTATTCACCCCACGAGAAACATCTTAACATCATAAGATCATATTACTCTTATCCTTTAATTGATGTTGTGACAGTAAATGTTTAACAGTTTGATCTCCAAAATAATACAAATAAAATAAATAGGAAGCCACCCTGACTGGTAGCATTTTCCAATTTCTGTGGTATGAATACTCCCATAATGGCCTATGTTAGGCTTCTTATGTGACAGAATTTGAAAAGATGCACAGAAGCAGACACACCATCATATTAAATAATTATAACACAAAGAGCTATATTTATTACCTTTTTAAAAATAATGTTTATATAATTTAAATTTTAATCATGGCTGTGTTTATAACTAGGTCATACATGTATAATCTTGAAAACTTAATTAGAAATATAGATTAAGTCCAGCACAACACTGCTCTTATTATATATTTTTAGTTTTTAATCATATTTTCTCATTCCCCAAATCTCTGCCCAGACCTCTGTTTCCTTACCGTAGCATTCCCTAATAGCTCTGGCCAAGTGGAACAACTCCTCCCCCTCAGATTTTTTTCCTTTACATTCTGAACTCTTGCTCTTTTCTATTGCTGATCAAGTTACTCCATGAAAACCATGCTAATGATTTGATGCTAGCAATTAAAAATAATATCTTTTAATATGGATGAGGGTTGCAATCATTTGTAAATGGGTATGTCAAAATAACCACCACTGTTTTCTCTAGTATATCAACTAGAGAAAGCCCTGTAGCTGATGAGAAGGCTCTCACCAGAAGGTGGGTAGCAATGTTGATCTTATCTGCATTACTGTTAAGAGGGCCACCACCTAGGCTGTGACGGAAGTGTAAGTTGAAAAATTTTTCGAGCTCTGAGTCAGCTCTTGAAAAGAGAAAGAAAAGAAATGAGAGAAGGCAAAGTGAGTCTGAAGAAAGGGTCTTAATTAAAATCTTCGATGGTGATTTCCAAGGCTGTGGGGGCCCTGCCGACCACAGCCCACTCCCTACAAAGCCTTATCCAAACTACCTACTAGAATGGCTTCTCTGGACTTGGTATAAATGGAGCTGAGGAACATTTGGCTGGCTTAACCTAGTCGGTGTCTATGACTGCACGCCACCACGGGTCTTGATCACACAAAGGAGCTTACTAAATATCCTAATGAAAGACGTGGAACGTTTGATTGTTACACATTAAGAGTTCCACATCACCCCACAAATGTGGTTTATGTAAACTCTACACTACAAATAAAAGTTTTGTGGACATTTCATTAAAAAAAAATCTTTGATGGTACCACTATACCAGTTGGTTATTCTTTTTAATTCAATGCCCACCCCCCCACACACACACCTACCCCTGAAGGAATATAATACCAAACTATTTGACCAATGTGAGCACACTCCCTGGAAAAAGTCAGATTCCTAATGTGGATTTTGCTACTCTTGAGCAAAGACCTCATCATTTTCATATGTAGAGATCGTGTGGTATGATAGCGCTTTTCTCTCACTGAAACAAGGATTATGAGTCAACATTTGCCATATCCTTAGAAATATAAATTTCCTGCTATCGTGAGATGTGAGTGCCCATTGGAAGGAATATTCCTGTCCCACCCAACTGATATTGTAGTTGATCTGTGTATCAGCTTCGTCAAACAGTATACAATTAGATAGAGGCATAACAGATAGCAAAGAGTGAAACCCTCTCTCTGTGCATCCACAAAGAAGTCCTGTGAGCCCACAGCAGCAACATGACAGCCACCTGCTACCCAAGCTAGGAGGCCTCATGGCACCTTGGTTCTAGATTTCAGCCTCCAGCATTATGAGAAAATATTTATGTTGTCTGATTATGCCACCCAATCTGTGGTATTTTGTTATGGCAGCTTAAGGAGATTCGTACAAGTAGATAATTGTTTTTAATCAAGATTTTTTAAAATTAGAAATATGTATAGGATGATATGATATATTAGGGAAATAAAGACCTTAGCAGTAAGCAGCATACCTCATAGAGCCAGAGGATTAGTGTGTATCCTTATCTGTTGCAGCAAAAAGTATCATAAACTTTTCTCCTATCTATCCAAATTTCATCTATACCAAAACCAATTTTATTTATGATTTCCTTTTTCAAAAGATTGTTCTAAATATCTCACACTTGGTATGCATAATTATTCCCTAATTGGAACATGTGTTGGTTTTGTCTTGATTGTAATACCCACAAACTCATACAAACATGAAATATGTATTTACTTTTTCCAGTAACTCAGTAAATCTTTGGTATAAAATAAGCCTTTGATATATATTAGTGTATAATTGTTTGGTTTCCCCTAGTCCATACCATGGTCATATCAATCTATTATGGATAGCAACTTAGGAGGATATAAGAATCTACCTGGGAAGTTACACACCCCGAGACTGAGGTGCATAATGGCAATATTAAGTTTTACACGTACTTAATTTTACAATAGATATCCTTTACTTCACTAGACTTAATGAGCTGGGTCTTGAGCTTTTATTGCAATGATTTCAAACTAGAATACTTTGTACAAGACTTAAAATGGAGATTGGATAGTTTGCCCATTAGTATAAGTGTTATTACTTTTAAACAAATACTAAGCAGAAATATCAATCCTTTTGTAATCATATAATCTGTGTCTGAGAAGTGATCTCAGAAAATTCTTAGGGCTAAATTAATTTATTACGAAGGGATGTTTTTCCTAAACTTGCATGCAAGAGCGTGCGTGTAAGCACCTCCATGCTTTTCCCCAGACCAAAGTTGCATAGCTTTTTTTAGGATTCTTCACATGGTTTCTCACTCAATTAAAAGTGGCCAACTCCCATTTCAGGATTTCTACGGATTTGAATCATATCAGAATTGGAGACGTTAATGGAAATCACAATGTTGAAACGTAAGTGTGTAAAAATGTTTGCTCAAAATAAAGTCTCAATAGTTTATGGTTCAGTCTGTACTCAAACGTGGTACAGATGTTAGATCACCCCTGATGAATGGAAGTTAAAAATAACTTTCTCGGGTTTTATCAGAGTCTATTCATGAAACTCTTATAATTGCTTTGCCACTGTTGCACACCTAGAGAGATCCAGATGGCATCTAAAGATAGGTAACAGCTCGCACAAACAACTATCACAAATAGATAATGAATTGATACATCACTGATCAGAACTGTAGAGGAATGTACCTGAATGCAGCTTCCATATGTATGACAGGAATCACCTCTTTCTCTCTTCCACGTCCTCTCTCTGTTCTCTCTCCTCTTTTCTCTGTTCTATGATTGCTGATAGCTGACCTAATTATTTTGGGATCGGAAAGAAAACTTTAAATCTGTTATGAAATTTCCATTTCCTTATTGGAATGAGAAAACCTGTTTGAACATTTCATAAATGAGTAAATCTTTTTATTTTCATTTGCTAAAATTTGAAATTACTAAAATTTGGACTTTGGAGGTCGTGATAACAACCTGGCCAATCCTTCTACTCGTCAAAAACTTCATAAAAGAATGGGCGTATCTATACAAATAGTGTGTCTCTCTCCGAAAATAAATTTCTATAGCTTCATTATTAATTCTGATTAGTTCTTTGCATATATGCTGAACACATTTTTCTGTGTAAGCAGAATTCTGAAGGCAAAGACGAAGCAGATCCATATATAAAAAGTTCAGCTGATAGTCGAATTTTGCTTTTAAACTCATAAAACTCAAGTTCCCTGTGTATGTATTGTATCAAAGGAAACTGAGTAGGAATAAGTGGTTACTCTTTCATTTTTCTGGCCTTCATTGATTAATCATGGTGACTCTCTGTGGCGATTCAGGGGGTTGTGTGAAATGTAATTCCAAAGAAAAGACATAAAGTTCTGTCAGCTGGAAACACAGTGCAACCTCAAGGCAAGGGGAAAAAAAAAAGGATTAAAGGTGCTTTAACTTTAACTATCACTTGAGGTTTGCTCCTCCGAGAGAAGCAAAATTTCTCGACATAAATTTTCAAGTGTAAAATGGGCACTATGCTAAAGTTTTTAAACTCATCTGAATGGATATTGGTTTTATGGCACCTGAAATACAAATCCCCTTACTAAGGCTGGTATGGAGATTTTTAGAAATCTAAACAATTACAATAGTGACTTGGTGAAAAACACAGCAGACTTTTTGTTTTCTTCACTTTTCCGTTCAGAATATCACATATCTTTAGGTACCTGTTTGAAGCCTGCTCACGCGCGCAGATGTACACACGAGCACACAGCATAGAGAAATGTGGTGGCAAGTTACTCATTCAAGTCTCTGTGGTTACTTACCAAGCTTACTCAAGACAGAAGGAAAGAGAAGTTTTCTGGGTTGAACTGTGTCCTCTCAACATGCACAGGGTGAACTTCTAACCCTCAGTACCTCAGGATATAACCATATTTAGAAATAAGGTTTTTTAAGAGATAATTGTGTTAGTTATGAGCCTGTTGGGGCGGGCTCTAATCCAATCTAACTTCTGTCCTTATAAAAAGAGAAAATCTGAACTCATAGAGAAACACCAAGGATCAAGGATGGCCATACGAAGAGGAAACACCATGTGAGGACGCATGAGAAGGCAGTCATCTGCAGGCCAGAAGAGAACCCAACTTACCTAAACCTTAAGGCTCTAACCTCGAGAACTACAAGGAAATTTATTTCTGTTGTTAAACACACCCTGTTTGTGGTATTTTGTTATAGTTTCCTTAGAAAACTAATACAGAACAGAACTTAATGAGGCTTTGTATCAAACATTCAAATTATTCCTTAAGGCACTGTGCTGCGTTAGTTGATAAGTAATTACCTTTGAAATAACACTGTTGTGTTATTCAGCAACACTTTTGTTATAAATTTAGGGTGTTAGTTAATGTATCTGTTTATTCAATCGTAATAATTGTACCTAAATTCCTTGCACATTTTTTTCTAAGTCTTCACGTTATCTGCTTTGAAGGAATGTACAGTGTAATTCTCTGAATAAAACATTACAAGTTAATGACTGTGTGATCTGCGGATATGTGAGCATTATAATATGGCTAATATAGAGGGGCTATGGGACTTCAAAATAATACACATGCACATAATTGATTTAATAATTAATGCTACTTGTTATTCGGTTATACCATGACACATACTGAACTAATCTCTTTATATCCCCAACCTGCTTTAATAATCGCAAAAATTCTAAGAGTTGGGCAATAATATCTTTAATTCTCAAATAATTTAAACTAATCTTAGAAATTAAGGAAATTGCTCAAGACCATATAGCCATAAGTGGCAAATAGGATGCTAACTGTGGCTAATCCTACAAAGTCCATGCCTTTAAATACCATACTACCTAAAGATTCAGTCTCCTAATCTTTTTCAATACTCATATGAAAAATATAATTCTTTTCAGTGACAATATGAGAATAAAAGTCATTTGCTAACTTGGTTTGTTTATCATGAAGCTATTATGTATGTTTATTCTTATCTAATTCATCATTGTTCCCTGATGCTAAGAGCAAGAAAAGCTTCCCCAAGTCATGCTTATGTAAATTTCTTTTATTTCCGTTGAAGAACCCCTGGTCCAGAAAGTTGCCTGAGTTATTCAGGTTTATGAAGCCAGAAAGTGAGAAAGTATAGGACGGTGCCACTCCACATACCAGTCCATGAACTGTAACCAGTTTGTGATGATATAAGCAACTTGCTACGGAATGTTTAAAAAATAATACTAATTCACTGCTTCCATTATTGGGAAAGTTTTGCTATAAAAATTGTCTCTAGGACTCTAACGGTCTATTTAGTGGTTTTGTCCATTTACATTTGAAGCAAAATTCTTATTCCATCATGGAGAATTGACAATCTAAGGCCAGAAGCAGGTTACTTTGATTATTAATGGCAGAACTGGAATCTCTAGTCCGTGACTAAAGTTTCCTTTACTATGTTTCACCAGGTGAACAGGCAGAAAGACTTGAGTTCAAATGATGGTCCTTTACCTTATGAGGTATGTAAGCTTTATAAGCTAATTTAATGTTGTAAATAAAAAATCATAAAATAACACTTCATGTACAAAGCTATCAGGTAACTTTGAAATCACTAATATAAAATATGACACATAGTACTCAAAGAAGAGTAACTAATATCAGTGTGTAAAACCTATGAAAGAAATTTTATTTGGAGTACATATATCTCTAATGTACCTTATGATAAAGATAATTTACTAAGCAACACTCATCATACTTAGCAAAGATCATAGAATTTCCTAAAACATAGTCTTCCAAGAGCAGTAGTAGCAACAAAACAATATTGGAAACAGTATCACTGAGGGTGAAAATTACTAGAACAAAATGCATTCCCACTTTTATACCTTATTAAAAAAAAACCAACAGTAATCATGGGAATTCCATTACCAGCCATTGCGGAATAAGTTGGCCTGGAGTTACCCTTCTCCTATAAGACATTTCAAACCGAGAAATTACTATATATTCTTTAAAACTGTTTTCAGATAGTGGATGACATGTGGTACAGGATCGTGACCCTTGAGAGGAGAGGGGAAAAGCAAAGCAGATGAGCCTTAAATTTGCCACAGATTTTTGCACGGAAGCATTCCAGTGAAAGATTCTGAGCAGAAAATGTCAGTCTCTCTGGGTTGAGAAGACAGAAATGTGTGTTCAGAGAAAATGAAGTAGCTGGAATTTGCAGACAAGATTTCCAGAAAGAAGGAGCTCTGTGGAAAATCAACTTGCCTAGAAGCCCTCTAAAGCCTGAAAACCCTGGGGCTGGGCATAACACTAGGCCCAGTAATTTTATCATGTCCAGGAATTCACACAGAACTTGAAAATGTTTGGATTTCACCCTGTCATAATGACTGGTCTTTAGTGAACATCAAGGACATTCTGGAGACACCTTAGATGTGTCCTGCCTTAGTGTTCCACCCAAACTCTAAAGACTTCACTAGAATTGTCTTCAAAATTTGAAAACAAATTGTGAACGTATTGAGCAAATTAGCAACTAATTTAACTGCCAGATAGAACAAAATCCAAAATTCTTCAAAACAATACGAGGAGATGGGACATCCAACAGTCTTATACTTACCCCAATGTCCAGCAGACAATAAAAATCACTAACCATTTCAAGTGGGAAAAGGTGACTCATATTCAGAAGAAAAAGTGGACAATATATACAGGTCCAGAAATGTTATAAATTATGGATTTGGCAGAATAACACACTAAAACAACTAAGCAATATGTTCAATAGCTTATAAGATAATATGGATATAAAAGCAAGAGAACTAGAAATTCTGGAAAGAAAAATACAATTCAGTTTACCTACATAGTTGACCACCTGCTTACATTGACCATCTCTTTTTAGTTGACCTAATTTTCCTAGATGAAATTTAGAGCACATGTACTCAATGAAAGACTGATTCAGCACCTTTATTAGTTACATCTTGACCACTTAGACTGTTACATGCAATATTAATTTACTCTCTATAACCTGACCAGTTGAGTCCACTCTACACCAAGGAGTACAAGGTATAGGTTTTGCCCCTTAGTTGTGTTATTTTTTCTTTAGTATAAATTCACTTTTCATGTTTTATTATTACCACATATTTGATTAGGCCTAATGTCCTACTGTTTCTTATGTGTTGTGGAACATTTTTTCAAAATGAAGGCGTGGTCTGAATTGTAGGTACATCCTAAAATTCTGAAAAATTTTACAATGAATCAAGACACGATAGCTCAAAGGAAAGAACACAAAGAGCTGACCTCGAAGGAAAATGATGATTTTGTAGACTTTCTAGAAAATGGCAACCAAAGAAAGAAGATGGAACACATTAGTGTTGGGAAGACCACACAGTTAGTTAGCAGCATGCAAAAATGTGAACATAAGTACTTGGAGAGATACGGCAAGGAAAGCAGAAAAAGAGGAAAACTTCCCTTGATGAAGTTAACGAAGCCACAATTTGGTTCAGAGAAATGTGAGGGGACAGTTAATGTCCAAATCTCCAGCCTGATGAACCAAGAAGTTGCTAAAATATTCACACAGGACTTCAGGGTGGCATATTTCCAAGCATCAAGTGGTGGGCTTAAGAAATTGAAACTGTGACATGAGAGCTCCAGAAAGTCTTATGAGGTGACTCCAATGAAGTTCCAGTAAAAGTTATGGAAGAGTTCATAAAAAGTCCCTGGGCTTCATCAGGCTTCAAAGATGATAACATCTTTAATGCTGAGAAATACAGACTCTTTTTCAAGGCAACGCCTAACAGCAGCATCATCAAGAAGGGTGACCAATTTAACAGCAGAGAACTTTTCAAGGAATATTTTACAGTTCTGCTTTGCACTAGCACAACCAGAGAGAAACTAAAGCCTTTGGTGATGTGTAATTTGGCAAAGCTGTATACATTCAAGAACCAGAAGCCCAAAGACCTCCCTGGGAGGTCAAACAATACACAGAATGACTGGTACCTTATTTGAAGAATGGGTAAGTGGTATTGATCCAAAAATGAAAAAGCAGAAACAGTCATTTCTACGGACAACAGACAACTGTCCTGGCCAGCCATAAGTGAATCATCTCACAAACATGTCACTGAAATTTCTGCCTCCAAATACGACCTCAAAAACCCGACCTCTTGACCAAGGTGTCACCAAAATATTTCCGATGCACTACCGAGCCCACTCCTGCGATGGGTTGTTACTGAAGCACAAACCTGTGGTCACCTGTGGAAGCAACTTCGTCTGCTGCATCAGTTAACAGTCTGGATACTGTCCTCTGGATACGTTCTGCTTGAAATCAAATTCAGCCAGAAATGATACAGAAGTATTTCAGGAAAGGTGGATTTATCACAATTCAAGAGCATGATGTTTTGGTACCCTCAAGCCATCCTTCTGCCATGGCAGAATTTGAAGGAAGAGATTTTGAAGGTTTTGTTGCAATGGATGATGAGGTGGGCAACCTATAAGGAACCTGACCCAGAAGGCATTTTCCAAGAGATAGTGACCAAAGCGCAGACCAGTATAAAAGTGCATGAAGCAGCTGATGAAGTGGAAGACGAAAGTGAGACTGACACAGGAATTCTCAGAGACTGGGAGAAAAGGGGGATAATGCAGTTGAAGTCATTAAAAATGCCCAACTATGCCGCATGGTACAGCCAGTGTTGAGAGTTCTTTCTCCACTTACATTTATAATAAGAACAAGAAACAGGTTAAGATTAAGTAATTTTTCAGAAAGAATGATTAAATCATGAGAAAACAGTGAACACTTTGATTTTGTATAATACTGTACGTACAATTTTGCTGTGTTTCGATTATGTATTATTTTGTACGATACTCTCTACTAAAAGCTGTCCTACCAGAAAGTGATGTACGTGTATGTATCAGTACAGTAGGCCTAGTTCCCTATGTTGGCCACTTCCATATGTCGACCAGCTTGTCCCTTGGGTGGTCAACTTATGGAGGTCCTATTGCATTTTACATGAAAACCTAATTGGATGAGGTTAACTTCAAATTAGAATTTTTCCTGCAGAAAAAAGATAAGCGAACTTGAAAAAACAAAGATAGGCATTGTGAAGACAGAATCACAAAAGGGAAGACTTAAAAACATAAAGAGAACCTCAGTACCAGCTGAAAAATATAAAGTAACTTATCATACATGTAATTAAAGCCTCAGAAGGAAGGGAATGTGAGATTTGAAATTTTCATGGCCAGAAATTTCTCAAATTTAATGACAATTTGAAACCCACCAAATGAAAAAGTTCAATGAACCCTAAGTCAGTTAATCCCTAAGTGCACTCACACATAGAGAAAAACATCAATCCATACCATAACAAAATGCCTAAAAGTATCAATAAAGACATTTAACAGCTTCTAGAGAATGAAACAAAGAATGTTTCAGAGCTTTCCACAAAGTTGTTGGAAGTATGTTAATAATGTATATATTGAATATTTAGTATGTCAGACATTCCTCTAAATATTTGACATATATCAACTTATATAACTCTCAATATAGTTTGTGATGTAAGCAGTAGTTTCATCACCCCAGCTTTAAAGATAAGGAAATCTGGTATTGTTGCTACTGATATCTTCTTCATAGTATCTTTCCCCAGGCCAACATCCTCAAGACTTTTCCCCACACTTTCTTCTAGGATTTTTAGGGTTTCATGTCTCAGATTTAAATCCTTTATCCATCTTGAGTCAATTTTTGTAAGTGGTGAAAGCTGCGGATCCAGTTTCAGTCTTTTACACGTGGTTAACCAGTTCTCCCAGCACCATTTATTGAATGGGGAGTCTTTCCCCCCATGTATGCTTTAGTTTGGTTTATCAAAGATCAGATAGCTATAAGAGACTGGTTTTATCTATTGGTTTTCAGTTACAAATGTCTCTATTTCTTTTTTGTGCCAACACCACACTGAGGAAAGAAGTATAGAAAATCCCCAAAGAACTCAAATTAGACCTCCCATTTGACCCCACAATTCCACTATCAGGAATTTCACCCAGAAGAAAATAATGTTATTATAAGAACATTATTTGCACTAGATTGTTTATTACAGCTTAATTTACAATTGCCAAAATGTGAAAACAATCTAAATGCCCACCAACCCAGAAATGGATTAACAAACTGTGTTATATGTATACTATGGAATCCTACTCACCCAT
>CAUYQV010151022.1:0-11199 GCA_963574575.1 Galagoides demidoff | reverse complement strand
ATATATATATATTTTTTGAGACGGAGCCTCAAGCTATCCCCCTGGGTAGAGTGTCATGGCATCACAGCTCATAGCAACCTCCAACTCCTGGGCTCAAGCGAGTCTCCTGCCTCCCCCTCCCAAGTAGCTGGGACCACAGGCACCCGCCACAACGCCTGGCCATTTTTTGGTTGCAGCCATCATTGTTGTTTGGCGGGCCCGGGCTGGGGATTCGAACCCGCCACCTTAGGTGTAGGTGGCTGGCGCCTTAGCCGATTGAGCCACAGGTGCCGAGCCTGTTTTCTGTGTTCTAAGAAAGCTTTGCCTGTACCAAGGAATACTCTTTTCCAGAAGCTTTACCGTTTTAGCCTTAAGTTTAGGTTAGTGAGGCACTGTGAATTAGCTTCCGTATGTGATGTGAGATAGGGGTCAAATTCATCTTCTCCATACACTCCTGTAATTTTTATAAGCCTCATTTGTTGGCAAGACTTCTTTCCCTCATTGGTTTGCCTTGGCACCTTTGGGAAAAATCATTTGACCACATAAGTGTGGGTTTATTTGTAGACTTTGTCTATCCTCTTGATTTCTGCCTATTCTTATGCCAGGGCCACACTGTCTTAATTTGTAGCTTTATAGAAAGTCTTGAAATCAGATAGTGTGAGTCTTCCAACTTTGTTCTTAATTTTCAATACTGCTTTGGGCCTTTTGTGTCTCTAATATTTTCATATGTATTTCATCTTGTCAAATTTTTCTCAAAAGCCTATTGGAATTTTGACGGAGATGGCACTAAATGTATATAGATCAATTTGGATAGAATCGACATCTTAATTAAACCGAGTCTTCCATCGATGATTATGGGATGTCTCCCCATTTATTTAGGTCGTTCTTGCTTTCTGTCAGTAGTACTTAATGTTTTTAAGTGTAGAGGTCTTGTACGACTTTTGTTAATTTTGTTCCTAAGCATTTTATGTTTTTGAAGCCATTGTATGTGGTTTTTCTTTTGCATGCCATGTTACTATTACCTCTAGTATATAGAATTATAGTTAATGTTATTATGTTGACGCTGTATCCTGTAACATTGTTAAACCAATTAATTAGTTTTTCTTGTTTTGTTGCTTTTGGAAAATTCCTTAGGACTGTTCATGTTAAATATCGTGTCATCTGAGGCTAAAGAATTACGCTGCTTCTTTCCCCAGCTTTGTGTTTTTTTCTTTTCTTGCCTAATTTCACTAGGTAGGATGTCTAATAGAATTTGAAACAGAAGTGGTGAGTGTTCCCAGTCTTCAGGGGGAATGTTCAGTCTTTCGCTGTAAAGCATGATGTTAGCTGTGGTTTATCGCTGATATACTTTATTATATTGACCAAAGTCGTTTCTATTTCTGGTATCCTGAGAATTTTTATCATGAATGGGTACCGCTTTTTCTTCACTGCTGAACCCATGCCTTATCTCCATATTCTTTTGATTTAGTGAATTATGTTTATTGATTTAGAACTGTACATTCCCATGCTCAGTGGATAGGGCACCAGCCACGTACACCGACGTTGGTGGGTTCGAACCCGGCCCGGGCCAGCTAAAACAACAATGACAACTGTAGCAACAGCAACAACAAAAAAAATAGCCAGGCATTGTGGCAGGTGCCTGTTGTCCCAACTACTTGGGAGGCTGAGGCAAGAGAATCGCTCAAGCCCAAGAGTTTGAGGTTGCTGTGAGCTGTGACACCACGGCGACATAATGAGACTCTTGTCTCAAAAAAAATAAAAAGAACCTTACATTTTGAGTAAACCTCATTTGCTCATGATGCACTATCCTCTTAACGTACAGCTGGATTTGATAATATTTTAAAAAATATTATTATCGTGACATAAAATTTGATACACGTTAACCACAAATATGAAAGTGTAGAGGAAGAATTTTAAAAGTTGATTACAAATCCACAAAAAGTCCCAAAAGATAAGTGAAGTCATAAACTAAGAAGCAGAGTAAGTAAAATAAGAAAGAAAAACCTGAGGACAATATGTTTCTCGAGGAAGTAGCACAAGAATCCTTTTTTAAAGGGGTAAGAATTGGTAAGACAGAAAATGGCATAAAATAACGGTTTGTTTTAAATTTGTATTAGTTTCCTGAGGTTGCTGTAACAAATTACCCCAAACTTGGTAATGTAAAACAACAGAAATTTTTAAACAACAGAACATTTAAAACAACCTATATTTATTCCTTTTCAGTTCTGGAGGCCAAGAGTCTCAAATCAAGGTGTTGGCAGGGCCACGGTCCCTTCGGAGGCTCCAGGAGAGAATCTGTTCTTCACTTTTTTGAGCTTCTTGTGGTTTTTGGGATTCCTTGACTGGCTGGAATAATCCAGGGCAATCCCAGCTTAATGTCCTTAACTTTATGACATCTGCAGGGACCCTCTCTCCAACTCAGATCACATTCAAAGGTTTTAGAGAGTTGACTGGGACATAACAGGTTAGGGGGCACTTTTCAACCGAGTGTAACTTTAAGACTTCCTGTGTGAAACATTGACCTTTGATTGTTGAATCAAGTGAACTAAACTGAATAATAAATACTAAATAAGAAGATGGACCTAACTCATCCTTGATTTTGACCAGTTTAATGTGTTTTTTTAAAATGCTATGAACACAAAACGAAAACTTATTAACTAAAACTAAAACCAGCTCCTCTAACATAAATTGTTGTCATCTTTATAAATGGTTAAAGTAAACAAGTTTTGGGTAACTGTTTATTTGGAAAATATGGGAATGTAGCCATTTGGCAAAGTAATTGGTGGCTAATTGGCTTTTGACGAATTGGTCATTTGACACATTGATTTTTGGCCAACTGGCACTTGGAGAACCAATGTTCGTCAAGTTGGACTGCCTCCCACACGGGCCTGGGGCTTGATGTCTGGGGCTGGGCTATGAGGCCCACATGGGCGCCAGGCAGGCTGAGTGCTTGGTCCAGGATCCAAAGATCATCTTAGACCAGGAGGAGCGCGTCCCAGAAGACCTGGCCAGCCCCCAACCCTGGCCAGTCCTCTTTATCCTGAGTGCCTGCTTCCATTGGGCTGCGTGAGACTTGGAGCATGCATAATAGAAATTAGAGTGACCCTTTGTCAACTGTGTGCCAACCCCCGAGCTAAGTGCTTAATGGGGCCTGGTCTCACTCTCTCAGCAAGCCTCTGTCACAAGTACGTTCATGTGCATTTCACAGGTAAGGGAGGGAAGCTCAGAGAGCTGAGGTTACCTGGCTAATACTACACTGGCACTGGCAATGAGTCGCAGAGTTCCAAATCGAGACCAGGTTGTCCTAAAGCCCACGCTGTCGTCCACTGGGCCAAAATGGATCCAGCGTTGTCCTTGTCCTCTTTGCAGCCTGACAGTGGAGCCCACCCCTGTTTCTCCAGATGAGGAAGCTGAGGTGCGGGTGAGGTGTGAGAGTTGCTGCTGAAGGTCACAGAGGGTATTGGCATCAGGAACTTGATAGGAACCAGGCTGGGTCTGTTCTACCTCTACTGGTGGCCTCCGCCTCCAGCTTGGCCCTGGGATCTCTACTCCTTTGTATTCTTGTCTCTGAAAGTGGGACGGACCCGTAGCCTCCCGCCTTCCACCCTCCAGCCCTCCTTGTTTATGTCCACGTTAATGGGGCTTTGCAGGCTGGCCCAGCTGCTGAGTGAGAGCCAGCGAGCCACCTGGAGCTGCGTCTGCTGCAGAATGTTTATGGTGCGCGGAGCCGAAACGAAACAACATCCATCTTGTTGACTAGTCCCAAACACTGCACTCATTCATGGTCAGGCCGCTGATGGGGTCCCCGTACTTGGCAGTGAGCTGCCATGGCTCAGCCGGTATAAACTGGCAGTGGGCGGGGGCAGGAGTCGGGGGGAGAAAAGCAGAGGGCTTTGGGAAAATCACACCCTGAGCCCGGCCCCTGCCCAGGTCTATCTTCTGTTCACCCCGTTCTCTGACCAGATAGGTTGTCAGGGTGGCACACTATGATGTCAGGCTTGGTCTGGGGGGACAGTGCCGGGGCACTGAGCTGGAGAGCCCTGGATACAGGGCAACCCCAGCCACAGGCTGTGGTGAGGACCAAATGAGGTCATCTGTGTACACATGAAGTGTCAGGTCGCTGGAGGATGGCAGCCCAGCCGCCCAGGAGAGCCTCACCCCAGACAGAACTGGCTTAAATCCTGGTATAGCCCTCATGACCTCCAGACTCAGTTTCCTCATCTCTCCAGCAGGGTGTTGCTGACCTCTGCCATGCAGAACTGATGTGAGAACCCTTGAGACACACTTGTAAGCCAAGTTGTCCCTATAAACGTCCCATCTCTTCCAGGATGCCAAGGGGAAAGCATTACCCTCTCTGGCCGCCTTTCGGAGGCAACAGCCAGGCGCCAAGGAATGAGTGCTTTTTGGGAACTCTGGAGAATTGGGTTCTGATCAGGACTTGGCCACTGGCCCTGGTGTATCATTGGACAAGCCCTTTACTCTCATTGGACCTCAGTCTCCCTTTTATGTGAAACAAAAGTCTGAGATTAGATGGTCTTCCAGGGCCATTTTAGTCCTGACATTTCATAATGGCATCCCCGAGGGGTGCTGTGCGGCATGTACGCAGTTCCCCTAGGAGCAGCCTCTCTTACCTGTGGGCAGTCTGGTGGGTGGGATGTGGGATGATCACTGTGACCCTGGGTTGAGGACTGAAGTCTGTAATCGCCCACCTGGGTAACCAGATCCCAGACCTGCCTTTTTCTAGATGTGTTGTTCAGGAAAAGTCAGTTCATCTTTCTGGGCCTCAGTTTCCTTCTCTGTAAAATGGGCTAATAGGACGGTCTAGCGAGACTACTGAGATGCTCAGATGAAATGTTTAGTACAGTGCTCTGGCCACCAGGTATAGACACAGCTTATCGCTTGGCAAGGGCTGTAGGGGAGGGATTCCCCACTCATGGGAGCAGCCAGCCATGTCGAGGAGGGCGTCACCAAGGACAAGGGAAGGCAGATTTGTGCCCTCATCCATGAGAATTTCAGTCCTAGCACTGATCTCTCACAGTGCCCCACTTCCTGTCACGGGGCCCATGTGGCTGCTGAGACCAGTAGCATGTTGGCCTCATCTTTGCCCCAGTGTCCAGCCCAGGACCTGCACTCAGGAGGAGCTCAGGGTGGGTGAACAGTGCTATCCTCACCCATGCAGTAGAACACCTTGGGTTCCTGTGGGGAGTGGCAGCCAGGCCAGCCGGGCAGGCCTACGATCAGGGAGGAGCCCCTAACTCTAGGGCCTGGAGGAGGAGGTGGGGGAGGAGAGGTCTGGCCCAAGGTCAGCTCCTCCTGGCTCCTGGAGCTTTTTGACAGGACACTCGTGATGGTTCTCTGGGGTTAGGGGACAGCATGAACATTTAGAGCAGCGCTTATCACTTGAACCTTGTCCAAGGGTACAACAGGGCCAGTGGTTCACACTTGAACCTATAGTTAAACTTCCTCGGGACACTTAAAATTATGTTGATTTAAAAAAAGTAAAAAAATGAATACTTACTGTGCTTTGAACTTCTTTGGAAAATAATTTAATTAATGGTCTTTAAAAATTTTTGCGGCCCACCTGGGACCCTCTCATAGCGCACCAGTGTGCCGTGGCACGCTGTCGGAAATCAGGGATTTAGAGGCATCTCCTGTCCACTTCGTTTTATAGAAAAGGACACTGAGGCCTAGGAGCTGGGAGCTGCTGACGACACGAAGGGTGTTAATAGCCAGGGAAGGCCTAGAACACTGGGCTCTGCTTCCCACCCAGGGGTCTTTTACTTGGGCTCTTGAGCTCTTGGGCATTTGGGCTCTTGTGCAGAAGGGGGCTGGGCCCAACCAATGTTAATGTCACTTACCTGAGAACCCGCTTCCTCTCCGTGGAGGTGAACAGTGATCTCATGGGAGGCTTTCTCCTCAGTGGCTATGGCAACAGCAGCAGCATGAGCTGCCCCTCGTCAGCTGTATGGTCCTGGGACACCCCCTGCGCCCTGTGGCCTCTCCAGTCAGGGCAGCACGGTGCTCGTGGGTGTGCTGTGTCCCCACCACATGGAGGCCTGATCCTGTTTGGAGTAAAGACCCTGTGAGGTGCCACTTCGTGTTCCCTCAAACACATTTTTGGAAATGTTCCTTATGTTTCATTTTCCATCTGTCAGGGGGAAATCGGTGGGCTTATTGGTGGGTGACCAATAAAGCTGCTTCTGGGGTCTATGTCTTAGAGAAGGGGCCTCTTGTCTGTCCTGGTAGCAAAGGTTTCAGAGTCCCCCAGGCCTAGCCCAACTCTCACCTGGTGTGTTCATTTCCGTGTTCATTCTCTAAACTAGCATCTTTTGTGCTTACACCTGAGCCAGGACTGCACCTGTAGGTGACCTCTGATGGGGCACAGGGGGCTATGGGGGCGTGAGGATGCAGCAGGTGTGCCAGGTGGGGGAACAGCCAGGACAGGGGAAAGTGGGGGAGCGTGTTGGGAGCTGGCTGTGGACAGACTGGAGCAGTGGGAATAAGCAGAGGGTGCAGGGTCTCATTTGCTTGGCCTAAGTGTTCAGAGGTTATCCCATGGGCAGAGGAGCCACTGTCAGATTTTGTACTTTAGAGAGATCACCCTGGTTGAGGTGGAGCAGAAGAATCAAATTCAGAGAGAAGGAGAGAGCATTGTCCCAGTGAAAGATGGTGGTGGCTTGAAGGGTGACAAAGTCTGAGAGTGGGAGGGAGGAATGAGCAGGAATTATTGAGGGGGAAGGGAGCTGAGACAGGAAACGTGGGAGAAGAGGAGGGTTGGGGGAGGCAAGCTAGGTCTCAAGAGTTCAGACCCCCTCTGCTGATCAGCCAGTGTGGGGAGACTACTTCTGCCGAGGGTTCCTCCCTAACCTGCCTCTCCCTGCTCTCTGCCTCAGCCCAGCACGGGGCCTGGGCTGCCAGCTCACTTTCCTGGGGAGCACCTGTGGGAACTGCATGCCTTCTGAATCCAGAAACAGGCCTTGGGATTCTTAGAGGTCAAGGCACAGAGGTCAGGCACAGTGACTCATGTCTATAGTTGCAGAGGTCCTCAAACTTTTTAAACAGGGGGCCAGTTCACTGTCTCTCAGATTGTTGGAGGGCCAGACTGTGGGCCCCAGGACGAGTCAGCCGCTAGCAGGACAGGCAGCGGGAGCAAAAACACCCAGCGGGCCCGATAAATGTCCTTGGCGGGTTGCATGTGGCCCATGGGCCGTAGTTTGAGGACACCTGTAAGAGCTTTGGGAGGCCAAAGCAAGAGGATCACTTGAAGCCAAAAGTTCAGGACCAGCCTTAGGTAATAGTGAGACCCTATCTCTACAAAAAATAAAAATCTTACCCATGTGTGGTACTACATATTATATGCCTGTAGTCCCAGCTATTCAGGAGGCTGAGGTAGAGGATGGCTTGAACCCAGGAGTTGGAGGCTGCAGTGAGCTATGATGATGTCACTATATACCTCATCCTGGGGAACAAAAAACCAAAAATACCCCCTCCCCACACTTAGCAGTGCTTCCTTTTCCTAACTGGGCCCTATTTGTACTGCTTCCTTTACTCTCCTAAAATGAAATTCACCTATAACATAGCCTGCCCACACCATCTTTAAAAAAAGGAACTTTATATAATGTTTAAATTGTATAAAGAAGAATTAAAAGGGAATGACCTATAAGTAGTGTATTTGCCTGTGCTCAAAGACAGAATGAAGTCGTCCCTGGCTCCCATCTGTGTGCGATGTCACCAAATCTGGTGGCTGCAAACACATGTCGTGAGCAGAGTGGCTGAGGGTGACGTGATCTTCTCAAATGGTGAACAATTCCTGATCAAGTTCCAAACAAAACACACTATAGTCTTTCCTCAATTTACATGATGATTCCATTCCTGGAAAATTGAGTAAACGTTAAAACCATGAAACAAGTACTTCGTGTTTAAGTATAAATGCAGCTATGTTCTAAGCTTAGAT
Source organism: Galagoides demidoff (assembly GCA_963574575.1). NCBI lineage: Eukaryota > Metazoa > Chordata > Mammalia > Primates > Galagidae > Galagoides > Galagoides demidoff. Next base: position 3,266 of record CAUYQV010151022.1, on the reverse strand, counting down.
GACCAGGCTGCTTGTTTATAGATATTTTGAATATCTGGCAAGATATTAAAAAGTCAGTGTGGGACTGACAGACCCTTGGCAGGGAGTTGGCCATACCTGGCTCCTCCCTAGTACATGGCAGTGGCTTCCAGTCATCCCCCCACCATAATGCCCAGTGTGCCCCCTGGGGTGGAACCCCACCTTGGAACCCCTGCTGCAGTGATGGCTGTGGGTGCAGGCTGGAGAGCTGACTGTCAGTCCTGTGGGAGAGGGCGGCTGAGGACAGTCGGAAGCCCTGTGGCAGGGGGCTGGTTAGGGAAGGCTTCCTGGAGTGGTTTCAGGTCATGGATGGGGGTGGGATTTTTCAGAAGCCGGAAGCTGTGACTTCCCCAGCAGGCTTTGCCAGCCTTTCAGGCCACACTGTGGAACAAATAATCTTTTCCATAGAGTCTAGAAATTCTGAGCCTGTCTGAGGGATGAGGAACTGTGCCTTTTCCATGCAGCGGGTCTGAATAGGGCCCTTTCCTGGGGGGTTGAGGTGTCCAGGTCTTCCTGAAGGACAGTGGTATCTTCTCCGTCAGAAGTGATCTTTTCTACAGAGATTTGGAATGGATGGAGGGAGTTCTAAGGTTTTAGGGTCACTGTCTCACCCTCGGGCCATCTGGAGTGGGGGCCTCCTCCCCTGTCATGGCTCCTTTCTCCTGTTTTATATATTTTGGGATAATTTGAAAGAGTATTTCATATGTTTTTTGGGGGAAAACCCAACATGAGCATCAATTAATTAATCATTAGTTTGATTTAAGGAGAGAAGTTAAAGACCAAACATGAAGTTGTAAATATATACCTGGCAGAAACCTTTATGGCCTTAGGTTTACTGAAAAAAACAAATGGAAATGGAATATGTTTGTTTTTTAGAAGTTCCCCCTTCCCCCTTCATTGGAGATGCTATATAATGAGAAATTTCCACGTAAGTTTCAACAACCATTTTCTCTGGATTTCTTGCTGTCCTGTTACTTTCCTGGCTGTTTTTAGCTTGGATAAGAACAAACGGGTTTTGGTGACCCATCACCGTTGCTCCCTGATGACTTAGGCCAGGCAGGGGCTTATGTGGGGCTCTTGGGCATATTAGGAAATGGCAGGCCTGGGCATTAGGAAATCATGGAATTTTACAACCTCAGAATTGGAGTCTCCTTATGTCTGATTCATGGAATCATACATTCTTAGAACCATAGTCATTGACATGCTTAGTTTTATAAAAGGTATCATCGTAGAATCAGAGATTAATGGAATTTGGGAATCATAATAGCTCGGCTTGATAAAACAGAAAATCTGAAAAGTTCAAGGTATATTGGGGTTTATTTCCTCGGCCACCCCTCCCCCATCCGTGGGTGAGACTTAAATAGCAGAACCTCAGTAAGTTGACCACCCAAGGGACTGTAACAAACTGGTCACCATATGGAGGTGGTCAACATAGGAACTAGGCCTACTGTACTGATATGTCCATGTGGTGAATGTTCAGTGTAAGAGAATTAGGTCAACTTCAGGAGGTGGTCAGCTATGGAGGTTCTACTATATGGTAAATACTCTTAAGCCTTTTTTCTGCCAGCTCCTTGGGCCCTTAATTTACTACCCCAGCATGAAGTCTGTTGTCCCGGAAGGGGATGCTAGCGGTCAGGTGTATACAGCCTTTCACAGAGAAGGAGCAGGGGATGGCAGCCTTTCACAGAGAAGGAGCAGGGGAGTTGGTTTGAAGGCAGTAGGAAGGGAGAGGGAGCAGCAGCTCCCACGGTCCACCCCAAGGAAGCCCTAACATTCCTCCTATCAGCGGCTTATCTCGTGTGTGTGCTCTTGTCTCCTCATCCATTGGCCACTAAGGGGAACAGTCCCTAGGCCAGCAGCTGGGAGTTACCTCTTGGACCCCTGCCTTGAATTTCTCATGGTGGGATGAGAGGGGTGGGCCACTGTACACAGACCCGTGTCTTGGGAGGTGAACATCTGTGCCAAGTTAGTGGGGTGCAGTCTGGTCCGATTCTGCTTTTGGTTTATTCACAAGTGGTTTTTTTGCAATTTTTTTTTTCACTAAACAATGTGAAACATGTTGAAATATGTAATATAGAGATTTTTTTTTCAAAATTTCACTCTGGGAGGCTGAAGTGAGAAGATTGCTTGAGGCCAGAGGTTCAAGACCAATCTGAGTAAGATCTTGCGAGACCCCATCTCCACAAAAAAATACAAAAAATTAGCTGGAGATACCTGAAGCAGGAGAATTGCTGAGCCCAGGAGTTTGAGTTTGCAGTGAGCTGTGATGGAATTGGTTTTTTTTTAATTTATAGTAAATTTATATACTCTGTGTGTGTGTGTAGGTGTGTGAATAGTTCTGTGAAACCTAATGCGTAGAGTCATGTTACCACCATTACAATCAGGAAGCAGAACAGTTTCCTCAACCCCAAAATAGGAATATGGAGATTTGTGGGTGTTTTTGTTTTGTTTTTCTTTGAGATAGGGTCTCACTCTGTCACCTGGGGTTAAGAAGTCCTGCTTCAACCTCCACAGTAGCTAGGACAACAGGTATGCCACCACGTCCCACCAATTCTTCTATTTTTTATAGAGACAGGGTCTGACTCTTGCTGAGGCTGGTCTTCAACTCCTAAGCTCAAGCCTCAGCCTCCTGGGGTGCTGAGATTACAGGCATGAGCCACTGTGCCCAGCCTTTTATTAGAGAGGTTTTTAAAAAACACTTCTAATCCTAAAGCCACGGCTTTCCCTATTCTTTTCCTTCTAAAGTCTTTTTCAACACAAGATCTCAGACATCATTGCACACCATCTGTCAGGTTTGGTCAGTCCCTGTTCTTACCCTGTAGTGGCTTCCTGCCACACCGGATAAAACCCAGTATCCTCACCACGACCCCAAGACCCTACAGGGCAGGCCTGGCTTCCTGTGTGGACTTACTGCTTCCCTCTCTCACCCTAGCTTGCTGGGCTCCAGCCATACCTGACCTCTGTGTTCCTACCCTAGAGAACACTCCAACTTCAGGGTTTTTTTAAAATTTGATTTAATTTTTTATTATTAGGTCAGAAGTTTTTCTTTTTTTTTTTTAGTTTTATTTTTTATTAAATCATAGCTGTGTACATTAATGCAGTCATGAGGTACAGTGTGCTGGTTCTATATACAATCTGAAATATTTTCATCAAACTGGTTAACATAGCCTTAATGTCTTTTTCTTAGTTACTGTGTTAAGACATTTATATTCTACATTTAGAAAGATTCACATGTACCCATGTAAGAT
>CAUYQV010151020.1:0-19479 GCA_963574575.1 Galagoides demidoff | reverse complement strand
AGTAGAATCAGAATGTTTTAAAACTATAACTGAGAAAATGACATGAAGGCTGTGTTGATCAGTTTGATGGAAGTATTTCGGTTTGCATGCGAAAACCCCACACTGTACCCCAGAAGGGCATTAATGTACATAGTTACCATTTAATAAAATTAAAAAAAAAAAAAAAAACAATGTTGGTTCTGCCAATCCATGACCGTAATGTTTTTCCACTGGTTTATGTTCTCTGCTATTTCTTTCTTCATTGTTTTGTAGTTCTCCCTGAACTACACCTCCCTAGTTAAATTTATTCCTAAATATTTTGTTTTCCTTGTTGCTATTGTGAAGAGTATTGAGTCTTTAATTTAGTTCTCAGCTTGACTGTTGTTGGCATATATGAAAGCTACGATTTATGTTCATTGATTTTGTACCCCGAGACTATACTGAACTTATTTATCAATTCCAGGAGTCTCCTGGCAGAATCTTTGAGGTTTTCTAGATATAAAATCATATCACCACCACAGAGCAAAGTTTGACCTCTTTTTTCCCCTTTTGGATACCCCTGTTTTCATTCTCTTGTCTGATTGCTCTGGCTAGGACTTCCAGTACTATGTGAGTAGAAGTGGTGATGGTGGGCAACCTTGCCTGTTTCCAGTTCTGAGCAGGAATGCTTTCAATTTTTCCCCATTCAGTATGATGTTGCCTGTGGTTGTTGTATAAGGTTTTTCTAATTTTGAGATAAGTCCTATCTATGCCTCTATTGCTAACTCTTCATATCATAAAAGGGTACTGAATTTCGTTAAATGATTTTTCTGTATCTATTGAGAGGATCATATGGTCTTTATTTTTACTTCTATTTATGTGGAAAATTACAATTATAGATTTGCATATGTTAAAACATCCTTGCATTTCTGGGATGAAACCCACTTGTTCATGGTGAATTTTTAATTTTTTTTGATGTGCAGCTGAATTTAGTCTGCTAGGATTTTACTGAGAATTTTTGTATCTACATTCATAAGGGATATGGGTCTGTAGTTATCTTTCTTTCCTTTTTTGGTTGAGTCCTTTTCTGGTTTTGGTATTAAGGTGGTACTGGCTTCATAAAACATGTTGGGGGGAATTGTTTTCTCCTTTATGGAATAATTACTTCAGGATAGGTGCCAGTTCTTCTTTATAGATCTGGTAAAATTTGGGTGTGAAACTATCTGGTACAGAACTTTTTTTTGTGGGAAGATTTTTTAATTGATGTTTCAATTTTGGTACTTGATATTAGTCTGTTTGAAAATTCTCTTTCTTCCTGATTGAGCCTAGGGGAGATTGCATTTTTCTAATAATCTGTACATTTCCTCCATGCTTTCAATTTTATTTGCATAGAGATTTTTATAATATTCAGAGATGATATTTTGTATTCCTTAGCATTGATTGTGAGTTATTTTTCATTCCTAACTCAATTTATTGGAGTCCTTTTTTTCTGCTTCTGGTTAACATAGCGAGTAGCCTATCTTTTTAAGAACCAAGTTTTCATTTCATTAATCTTCTGTATAATTCTTCTGTTATCAACTTCATTTAGTTCTGCTCTGATCTTGATTATTTCTTTTCTTCTTTCTTCTGTTGTGTTTGGGATTGGTTTTCTCTTCCTTTTCCAGTTCCTTGAGATAACTCATTAAATTGGTCATTCGTGATCTTTCTGTGTTTTGTATGTAGGCATTTATACTTATGAATTTTCCCATCAGGACTGCTGTTGCTGTATCCCAAAGATTGGGATAACTTGTGTCCCCCTTTATCATTTAGTTCAAAGAATCTTTTGATTTCCATCTTAATTTCTTCCTTTACCTGAGTACCATTCAGTGGTAAGATGTTTGATTTCCATGACTTTGTGTAGAAATGAGTGTTTCTGATTTCCAGTTTTATTCCACTATGGTCTGAGAAGATGCATGGTATAATTTCTATGTTTTTAAATTTGTTGAGATGTGTTCTGTGGCCTAGGATGTGATCAGTCTTAGAAAATGTTTCATGAGTTGATGTGAAGAAGGTACATTCAGTGGATTTAGGGTACAATGTTCTAATAATGTGTGTCTCATTTGTTATGGAGTTCTGTTTAAGTCCATTGTTTCTTTCTTTATTTTCTGCTTGAAGGATCTGCCCTGTTCTGTCAGAGGGGTGCTAAAGTCCCCAGCTATTATGGTGCTGCTGTTTAATATTCTATATAGATCAAGTAGCATTTTCTTTATGAATCTGGGCACACCAGTGTTAGGAGAATAAACATTTAGGGTTGTTATGTCTTCTTGTTGAATTGTTCCCTTTATCATTACATAATGACCTACCTTTGTCTTTTTTTACTTTTGTTGATTTGAAGTCTGTGTTATCTGATATGAGAACGGTTCCACCAAAGAAACCATTTCCTTTGGTTTCCATTTGCATTGAATATTGTTTTCCATCCTTTCACCTTGACTCATATGGGTTAGATGTATTTCCTGAGGACAACTGACACTTAGCTTTGTATTTTTGTATCCATTCATCCAGCCTATGTTTGTTGGATGGGGAGTCCAAGCATTTACATTTATTGAAAGAATTGATAAGTGGGGTAGGTTTCTGTTCTTTCTGTTTAGAACTTTACTGCTTTGCTTTATCTCTTGAGTAATCATGGTGACTGGCTCTGACCTTTAGCTGTTGGGGGTTTTTACACTGGTGTGCATCTATTGTGCCTGTCTGAGTATTTCCTGCAGGGCAAGTCTGGAGTTGGCCAATTCCCTCAGTGTTTGATTCTTTGAAAAAGACTTAATTTCTTCATCAAATGTGAAACTTAGTTTGCAGGACAAAAATTCTAGGCTAAAAGTTTTTTGTTGTTGTTGGTTTTTTAAGAGACAGAGTCTTACTTGATAGCCCTCAGTAGCTTGCCTCAGCGTCTAGAGTAGCTGGAACTATAGGCGCCCACCACAATGCCTGGCTATTTTTTGTTGCAGTTTGGCAAGAGCCAGGTTTGAACCTACCACCCTCAGTATATAGGGCCAGTACCTTACCCACTGAGCCACAGGCACTGCACTAAAAGTTGTTTTTAAAATATTGAACATACAAGCACACTCCCATTTGGCTTATAATAAAGTTTTCACTGAAAAGTCTCCTGTTATCTTGATAAGTTTTCTCTGTAGGTCAGTTATCACTAAGTCCAGCTACTTGTAGAATTTTGTCTTTCACTTTGAATTTGTCCAGTTTGAATACTATGTGTCTTGGAAGTATTCTATTTGCTATGACTCTATCCCAAGTTCAGTGACCATCTTGTATCTGGATGTCTGTATCTCTGGCAAAACTAGAGAAGTTTCTCACAGTAATTCCCTCAAATATATTTTCTATGCTTTTAGCACATTTTTTGTCTCTTTCTGGGATACCTATAATTCATCTAATTTTTCATTTTGTGGAGGTCCATGTCTCTCTAAGTGATTCTTTTTTCTTTCTAAGTGATTACTCTGACCTTGTTTTTCTCTTCTCTGCCTCTTTAAATGATTGGGTTTGCTTGAGCACCTTATCTTCAAGATAGAGATTCTTTCCTCTTCTTGCTTCAAACTGTTGCTAAAAATTTCTATGTTTTGAAAATCCCTGAGTGACTTTTTTATATCTTTAAGGTCTATTACATTCTTTCTAATTTTGTCAAGCTCTTTGATGACTTTTTAATTAATTTTCTGAAATACTTTTGGGGCTTCTTTTGTCGGTTTATAACTTTCTCTCCAATTCCATTTATCTTATTTGCCATCCATATTCTGAATTCCATTTCTGTCATTTAAACAATTTCCTTATAATTGGAGTTCACTGCTACAGCTCCATTATTATCTCTTGGGGGCATTGATCTGTTTTGATTTTTCATGTTGCCAGGGTCCTTATGCCGGTTTCTTCTCATCTGAAACCTCTCCCCTCAATTATGGGTTATTAGGTTTGTAGGATTCCTAATCCTTGCTGGGAACCTCCAGATAGTTATAGAAGTTTTTGAGTTGAGACCTGGCTGATACTCTTCACTGAAGCTAGTGTTGTGAGGATTGTTCTACCCATGGTACCCACAGAGGTAACTGCAGCAGACAGATAAGGTTGTCTGGGTTCCCGGGCTGTTTGCTCAAAGCAGACTGCAGTGTGCTGGTAGCTGAAGGCTAAGGGATCCTAAGGGGAACTGAACTTTAGGGAAGCTCTTCCTATCAGGCTTTGGTGGTGAAGGCTCTGTAGTGGGATTTGGGAGTCCAGGTGCAGTGCTGGAAACTTGGGGCATGGTGTCTTAGGCCTGGAGGAGTTCTGGAGGCACAGCCTCAGGCTCTGGAGTAAAAACCTCAGAGCTGAGACTCAAGAGGAGCTGCCAGCAGAACCTGTGATCAGGGTCTCTGAGGCAAAAAGTAGGCTGTGCTGATAGCCAATGGCTAGCTGGTCTGATCTGGAGGTCAGGGTCAGGGCCAAGAGGAGGGAGGAACCACAGTGCTCTCCCCACTCCACTCAGGGCCTGCCAAAATGATCACCCCAAGTCTCTCAGTTTGAGCCAGATGCTCTCCAGTGCCAGAGCCTCCTAGTGGAGACTAGAGAGGAGCCAGAGGCAGAGCCTCTTAGCAAGACTCTGAACCAGAAGAGGGGCCATGCATATGGCAGCCAACCCAACCTGGAGGGCAGGGTGAGGGCCAAGCAGGCAGGAGGAAGCTGGAGCCTGGAGGGCAGATTTGGGATGAGCAAGCAGCAGAAATTTCTCAGGCACAGAGGTTCTGTGGATGCCAGTCAGGTATGTAGAAGTTGTTGCTCTCCAGCCCCACGTGGGACATGCCTAAGCAGTCGCAGAAGGCCTCTCTGATCAGAGCCTGCTGCTCCCTGGCATGTTGATCTCCAAGCCAGGACTGGGATGGTGTGGGAAGCAAAGCCCCTGAGCAGGTCTCTGAGCCAGAAGCTGGGCCTCGCAAATGGCTGGCAGATTCCACCTGTAGGGCAGGTTTAGGCCAGGCAGGTGGTAGGCCATTGGGGTCAGAGGGCAGAATCTCAGCCCAGCAAGCTGCAAGCTGCTCCACAGGCACCAGGGTCCTGAGAACATCATCAGACAGGCTGCAGTTTTCTCTGGGCCAAGAGACTGCAGAGCTCTCCAAACTCCAGTCAGGGCCTGACACTCACAGAGGGCCTGCTGTCCCTTGGTGTGAAAGCTTCAGAGCTGGGACCAGGGTGGAGCTGGAAGCCTAAAAATTATTATTTAAAGCCCACTGGTGAGTGTGTACTAAGATGAGGGAAATAAAAAATAGGACAATTTCTTGCAAGAAAAATTCATTAAAACCATTCAGGGCAGATGTTGATGATGATAGTAACTGTTACTTGCTGAATAGCTATTATTTGCCAGACACTGTGTTAAGCACTTAATCTAGATTTTATCTAATTCCCACAACTACCTAAGAAAGCAGGTAGTATTAATTTCATTTACAAATGAAAGGTATGAGGCACAGAGGGATTAAGCAACTTGGCTGAGACTATGCACCTGATAAGGGATGAAACAGAATAAAACATTCTACTAGGGGGCAGCGCCTGTGGCTCAAGGAGTAGGGCACCAGCTGGAGGTGGCGGGTTCAAACCCCGCCCTGGCCAAAAACTGAAAAAAAAAAAAAGAAAGAAAGAAAGAAAGAAACGTCCTACTACATGTCACATGGTGCCAAGAATCCAGTCACACTGAATTTTTTTACTCTATAAATGATCCTTTAATGGTCATCAGAACACTTTGCATGGGCCTAAGTACATAACTGTTTTTTAAGTAACTTATTTGTGTTTCCTTTGACTTTTTTAAAGTTCTTCCGTATCATCTTCCTTCCCTGGGATGAAAACTCAGGCAGATCCCTATGTTCTCTGCCCTTCTCAGGTAAAGTTCTATAACTGTGTCAGGCCACAGATGCAGACTGTGTGCAGCAATTGTAAGTGTGTGGTAATAGATAATAATCAAAACTCCCGAACTGTTTTACTGTTACACCCTCCCTGCCTTTCACAGCGTGGGTCTGCTGAAGCTAGACACGGCGAGCCGGGTGAGTGCAGTCCTCCTTTCTTCCCCTGATCATCTTCCCCTAGTTTATTAACTACAGTGGAACAGAGGATGTTGGGGGAGAAGCAGAAGAGATTAAAAAGCATGAGAAAGTTTTTACATGACTGCCATCATCATAGATGGCTCTGTATTCTCTAAGACTGTAATATTGACAATGGGACATCTTTTTCCATGGGACAATTTTATTGGCTATTTGGAAATCTCTGTTGAGGGCCTCTCCACTTCTAGTGCCTTGATCTGGCTGAATGAATTTGATTCAGGCAGTTAATTGCCCTCTCCTAGAATCCTCTGACCCACCTGCACTTCCTTTCTTCTGAGGTCCCTCTATTTAACGGAATCTAGTACAGATGCAATATGGCTGAAGCAGATTGTCTCTAAAACTAGCTGTAACATTGCCCCCTTATCGCCTTGCTCTTTTGTAAAGCAACATTTCCAATTTTTCTCATGAAGAGAGAAATGAAGTCTCTTTTGCTTCCTTTCAAAACTGGAATAAGCACAATAAAATGCAACAAAAATCCCTAAAAATCCAACATCTAGATTTTTTGGAAGGTGGTGTTCTGATAATTATCTTTTCTCTTTAAAATTCATGTTTCCTGCTGCTTTGTTAAGTAATCATGGATTATATTTTGGGACATTGTAAATGACGTATTTGTAGCGATTCTGGATTGTTAACATTTGTCTGAAAAATGTTGATTGTTTCAACAGATACTTAGCTTGACTGAACTCATACTGCAAACTCTCTCTCACCAGTAGTAGACAATGACTTAAATCTCAGTACCATTCTTTTAGTTGCAGTCAGCCTTCTGGTGCCTGCCCCACACAGGTATGATTCAGGGGCCAGCTGGAATTCAAAAAGAGTTTATAGATAGAGCTGAGAACCCTCCCTCCAACTTGTACCTCGTCTGTCTGGGACTGATTCCTCAATGTCTAGGGGTTACAGTTGCCCTGGACTCATTCTTCTCCAGCCAGGAAGGCTGCAAGCTCTCTCTATTGGACTTTTAGCCTCCTCAACTGGTGCGGTCTGGGGTCTGCCTTCAGTCTAAAAGTTATAAAAATGGGAAACGGGTCCCACTGTTTCTCTTCTTGAAGTATTTTTTCTTTTCTTAAAGTTCTAACTCTCCTTCAGTATCTGCCTGCTGTGTGTCATTATCCAGTTCCTGCAGATAGCTGATCTTTATATTTTGTCAGAAGTTTATGGTTATCTGTACAATATTTGATTTAATAGGCATTAATAGTCATACCAGAAGTAGAAAGAATTGTTGATATAAATATCAGCTAAATATCAGTTCAGATGTCTGCTATCCCCATGACATCCATATACATAAACTGTTCACAAAATGTGTAAGGAAGGTACCACTTCCCTTATTTTACAAATAAAGAGATAGAGGCTCAAAGGAGTTAAAAAGACTTGCTTTACCAACTAGGGTTCAGGGAGGAAACAGAGTTTAACTCAGAAGATTTATTATCATAGTCTTCAAGTGAAGACTATGATAATAAACTACCTACAGAGGTCTGGACAACGTTAGAAAAACAAAAAGCGAGGCCAAGACACTCAGAGATTAGCAGCAGTGGGAAGTTGTTGCTATTTCCAAAGCTGAAGCTGCAACAGGAAGAAAACGTTTGTTGCCAGATCCAAGGAAGATGCAGCCTCATAGAAGGAATAATCAGGCAGGAACTGTGCTTTCAGAGATACTTCACTGATGCACGGGAGAGGCAAGGAAGAAAGTCTGGCCTCTCTTACCTCCTGTCTGCTCCCTTCCCAGTGCCTTCCACTGGCTGAATTCTATAAGAAGCCACTGGCAAGGAACTCAGGAAACAGATATCACAGCAGTCAGCCTCTTGGAGGGACACGGACTAAGGCAATAAAGGGTGTATAGATTTGACAAACTATAAACAACCAGCATGCTTGTCTAAGATAAGGTTCCCAGATTTAGTCAAGAAAACTAAAGGAAGCTCTGTTAAATATGAATTTCAGATTTAAAAAACTAAGAAATTAATTTTTAGTATATATCCCATGCAATGGTGTATACTTATAATAAAAATAAATTATTTATTTACCTGAAATTCAAATTACACTGAGTGTCCTATCTTTTTCTGGCAACCTAGTCTAGGACAGGGTGTCAGAGAACCTGACTTTGAATCCAGGCCTGATACGTATCTCTACTAGAGCCTCCTTTCTCGTATCCCACAGGTTTGTTTCTTTAATGTGTTCCCTGCCTACCTTGTAAAGCTCGATGTCCCTCACCAGACTGGAAGTTCCTTGAGGAAAAAGATCATGTCTTTTTCATCTGTATATTATTTTTTATCTCTCTAAACTCCACTCCTAGAATTTCGACTTCTTTTGTTATTGTTGTTTTGTTTTTGTTTTTGTTTTATTGAGACAGAATCTCACTATGTCACCGTTGGTAGAGTGCCATGGTGTCACAGCTTACAGCAACCTCAAACTCTTGGGCTTAAATAATTCTCTTGCCTCAGCCTCCCAAGTAGCTGGGACTACAGGTGCCTGCTTCAATGCCCAGCAATTTTGTTGTTGTTGTTGTTGTTGTTGTTGTTGTCATTGTTGTTTAGCAGGCCCAGGCCGAGTTTAAACCTGCCAGACCCGGTGTATGTGGCTGGTGCCCTACCCACTAAGCTATGAGCATTGAGCCTGCCATGTTTTGTACACAGTAAGTGCACAATATGTTTTTGTTGAGCATGTTGAGTCCTTTATGAATTCCTCTTTGCATCTGATTTTTCATTACATGTTACTACACATACAAGGCCTAACTTTGCTAAAATCACATACAGACTTAGATGATAACCAGATGTTAGGCCAATTGTCATGAGTATTCAGGCTCCATTTTCTACCTTTACTTTTCATTATTTTTTAAAAATTTCATAAGGAGTATATAATATAACTAATTGTTCAGGCATCTTGTTACTCAGGTTTTATGAGGTTACATGAATAAGTGACTGAGCATTGAGTTAACACAGACTAAACTCAAAAAAAAAAACAAAAAGCAGGAAACAAAAAAATTCCACAAACTTCAAAAATGTATATTTATTTTCAGAAATGCCTTATCAAGGAAAACCCTGCTCTACTGTATCAGATTAATGAAAGCTTATAATTCCTGTGGAATAAGAACATGTTTCTGAGGATAAAAGCTAACTTTGTTGTTGACTTTTAAAAATTTATATCTTCTAATTCTGAATCAAGTTATCAATAGATCTCTTCTTCCAGGATGATTGCAGGACTCCGATATTTATTATTAAGGATCTTTTGCTATTAACATGTGTGTGAATATGTGTATATATACAAAATTTAATGAACAATAACTTTTGAATAGGTAAGTGGTTGTCCAGTGTTTTATTTTACCTCTTTATAAAAATTAAAAATTCTTTCTATCTGATAGGATGAATTTTACAGTAATGTTTAAAAAAATCAAATCTGAAAAATAAGAAAAGAACCCTATTGCCAGGATTCCTAAAGTGATGTATTTAGGCACTTAATTTCTATCTATATTGAGCAAATAACTATTTTTATGGAGTAAAAATGAACACTGCAAACAACCTAGGTCATCATATGCTTATTTGCTGGTCCCAGAAAAAAGTGATCTATGTTCTTTAAATTATGGACAGATTTATTTGAGTAATACATGATAATTGAAGTTTCTCAGACCAGAATAAAACTCTAATCAGTGTCTTTTAATGAAAAAAGTCCTTGAGTTTAGAATTTATTATCCCAAAGGCTTCCATATGCCTCCTTCATACAACCTTCACCAGTCAGACAATATCATACATTTTTTAGTGTAGGTTATCCACTAAGTGTATATATCCATTATACAACTTACTCTTCAAGCAACATTATGAGGCAGGTATTATATAATTAATACCATTTTACAGATGAATACACTGAGGCTTAGAGAGTTTATGTAACTTGCTTAAGATCACTAGTAAGAGTTAGAGGTATGAATCAAATGTACATCTGTTAAATGACTAAACAAGTGTTCCAAACAGTTATACCTCTGATTTCCTAACCTCTGTGACCATATGTCACAACAGTAAAAAATAAAATAAAATAAATTACTGTTATACATATGTTCTACTAAATTAATATTTTATGGACCTACTATATACAGTATAAAACATCCAAAAATTAAAATTTTAAAATAACAATGACTAAAACAGCTCTCCAGTATATTCTCAGACCCATCCTCCATAATGACCACCATAGTAAACTCACTCAGAAATTTTTGATCAAAACCCACTTCCACAGTGGCAAAAGGATTAAAAATGTTCACTGCTCTTTTGAAAAACTTTTGACACCCAAAATACTACCATGCTTATCAATACTCTCAATTAGCATGAATGGCTTAAATTGTCTGCTAAAGAGGCATGGGTTGGCTGACTGGATACAAAAACTCAGGCCAAATATCTGCTGCATACAAGAATCTCATCTTATCTTAAAGGATAAATATAGACTCAAGGTGAAGGAACGGACATCTATAATCCAGGCAAATGGAAAACAGAAAAAAAGTAGGAGTGGCAATTTTATTTGCAGATACATTAGAATTTAAACTAACAAAAGTAAAGAAAGACAAGAGGATGGGTACTTCATATTTGTTAAGGGAAATAATCAACATGATGAGATTTCAATTATTAACATTTATGCGCTCAACCAAAATGCTTCTCAATTTCCTCAATTTATAAGGGAGACACTAACAGACATGAATAATTTGATATCTTCCAGCAACATAATAATTGGAGATTTTAACACCCCTTTGCAGTGTTGGATAGGTCCTCCAATAAGAAACTAAGCAAAGAAATTTTGGACTTAAACTTCACCATACAATAATTTAATTTAATAGATATCTACAGAACATGTCCTAATAAAACTGAATACACATTCTTCTCATCAGCCCATGGAACATCCTCCAAAATTGATCACATATTAGATTATAAGTCTAACCTCAGCAAATTTAAAAGAATAGGAATGATTCCTTGTATTTTCTCAGATCATGATGGAATAAAAGTTGAACTCACCAATAACAGGAATCTGCATATTCATACAAAGTCATGGAAACTAAATAACCTTATACTGAAAGATAGCTGGGTCAAAGATGAGATTAAGAAGGAAATTACCAGTGCTTGCTTCAGCAGTATATATACTAAAATTGGAACAATACAGAGAAGATTAGCATGGCCCCTGTGCAAGGATGACATGCAAATTTGTGAAGTGTTCCATATTAAAAAAAAAAAAAAGAAGGAAATTACCAAATTTTTGGAACAGAACAATCATGAAGCTACGAATAATCAGAACCTCTGGGATACTGCAAAGGCAGTCCTCAAAGGGAAATTTATAGTGCTGCAAGACTTCCTCAAGGGAATGGAAAGAGAGAAAGTCAGTAACCTAATGGAACATCTCACACAACTGGAAAAGGAAGAACATCCCAACCTCAAACCCAGCAGAAGAAAAAAAATAACCAAAATTAGAGCAGAATTAAATGAAATTAAAAACAAAAGAATTATTCAAAAGATCAATGAATCAAAAAGTTGGTTTTTTGAAAAGTTTAACAAAATTGATAACCTTTGGCTAGCCTAACCAAAAATAGAAAATTTAAATCCCTAATTTCATCAATCAGAAATGACAAAGACAACATAACAATAGACTCCTCAGAAATTAAAAAAAAAAATTGTTAATGAGTACTACAAAAAACTCTATTCTCAGAAATATGAAAATCTGAAAGAAACTAACCAAAACATGGAAGCATATCACCTTCCTAGACTTACCCAGAAAAAATTAGAAATGTTGAACAGACCTATATCAAGTACTGATATAGAATCAACCATACGAAATCTCCCAAAAAAGAAGAGTCCAGGACCAGATAGCTTCACATCAGAACTCTACCCAATCTTTAAAGAGGAACTAGTACTTATATTACATAACCTTTTCCAAAGCATAGAAAAAGGACTACTTCCCAACGCATTGGCTTTTTATAATATCCAGCATCCTTTTATGATCAGAACACTTAAGGAAATAGGTATAGAAGGGACATTTCTTAACCTGATAAAGGCCATCTACAGCAAACCCATAGCCAATATCATAATGAATGGAGTAAAATTGTAAATATTTCCACTCAGATAAGGAACCAGGCAATGTTGCCCATTGTCTCTACTGCTTTTTAACATTGTAATGGAAATCTTAGCCATCACAATCAGTCAAGAGAAAGCAATCAAGGGTATCCAAATAGGGTCAGAGGAGATCAAACTTTCACTCTTCACAGATGATATGATTGTATATCTGGAAAACCCCACAGACTCAACTACAAAACTCTTAGAAGTGATCAAGGAATACAGCAGCATCTCAGGTTACAAAATCAATATTCACAAATCTGTAGCCTTTATATATACCAACAATAGTCAAGCTGAAAAAATAGCCTAGGACTCTACTCCTTTTACAGTAGAGCCAAAGAAGATGAAATATTTGGGAGTTTACCTAAAAATGACATAAAAGATCTCTATAAAGAGAACTATGAAACTCTGAGAAAAGAAATAGCTGAAAATGTCAAGAAATGGAAAAACATACCATGCTCATGGCTAGGAAGAATCAACATTATTAAAATGTCCATACTACCCAAAGCAATATACAATTTTAATGCAATCCTGATTAAAGCACCACTGTCATACTTTAAAGACCTTGAAAAAATAATACTTCATTTTATATGGAATCATAAAAAAACCTTGATTAGCCAAGAAATTATTTAGAAATAAAAATAAATCAGGAGGAATCACATTAGCAGACCTTAGACTATACTATAAATCTATAGTGATCAAAACAGCATGGTACTGGCACAAAACAAAGAGGTAGATGTATGGAACAGAATAGAGAACCAAGAGACAAACCCAGCTACTTATCATCATTTGATCTTTGATAAGCCTATCAAAAATAGTCAGTGAGGAAAAGATTCCCTATTTAACAAATGATGCTGGGTGAACTGCCTTGTGACTTGTAGAAGACTGAAACTGGACCCACATCTTTCCCATTAACAAAGATAGATTCTCACTGGATAAAAGATTTAAACTTAAGATATGAAACCATAAAAATATTAGAAGAGAGGTAGGGAAAAAAACTTGAAAAAATCATTCTGGGGGAATATTTTATGAGGAGGATCCCCCAGGCAATTGAAGCAACACCAAAAATATATTACTGGGATCTGATCAAATTAAAAAGCTTCTGCACAGCCAAGAACACAGTACGTGAAACAAGCAAACAGCCCTCAGAATGGGAGAAGATATTTGCAGGTTATGTCTCTGACAAAGGTTTGAAAACCAAAATCCACAGAGAACTCAAATGTATTAGCAAGAAAAGAACAAGTGATCCCATCTCATTGTGGAAAAGAGATTTGAATAAAAACTTCTCTGAATAAGACAGGCACATGGCCTACAGACACATGAAAAAGTGCTCATCATCCTTAATCATCAGAGAAATGCAGATCAAAACCACTTTGAGATATCATCTAACTCCACATCACAAAATCCCAAAACTATAGATGTTGGCATGGATGGGGAAAATTTCTGCACTGCTAGTGGGAATGCAAACTAATAAGTTCCTTTTGGAAACAAATTTGGAGATCACTTAGAGATCTAAAAATAGATCTTCCATTGATCCTGCAATTCCTCTACTAGGTATATATCCAGAAGACCAAAAATCACTTTATAACAAAGATATTTGCGTGAGAATGTTGGCATTTGCAGCCTAATTCATATTGCTAAGTCATGGAAGAAGCCCAAGTGCTCATCAACCCATGAATGGATCAATAAATTATGGTATATGTACACCATGGGAAATTATGTAGCCTTTAAAAGATGGAGACTTTACCTCTTATGTTTTTACATGGATGGAGCTGGAACATATTCTTCTTAGTAAAGTATCTCAAGAATTGAAGAAAAAGTATCCAACGTACTCTACTATGAAATCATTATATAAGCACTGACACTTCCATATAAAAGCTATAACCCAACTACAACCCAAGATGAAGGGGAAAGAGGAGGGGGAGGGGAGGCGTGAAGGATGGGTGGAGGGAAGGTAATTAGTCAGATCACACCTATGATAGATTTTACAAGGGTACATGTCAAATCTACTAAGTATAGAGTATAAATAATTACGAAAGTGTGGTGAAGGCTATGTTAACCAGTTTGATGAAAGTATTTCGAATTGTATATAAACGCAGCACATTGTACCCCATAAATGCATTAATGTACACAGCTATAATTTAATTTAAAATTTTTTTTCTTTTTTAAAGAATAAGGAAGGCTGGGATGTGGTTCACACCTTTAATCCCAGTACTCTGGGAGGATAAGGCAAGAGGATGGCTTGAGACCAAGAGTTTAAGATCAGCTTAGGCAACACAGCATGACCCCAGCTCTACAAAAAACAATTTAAAAAAAAAAAACACAACCAAAAAACCAAAATTAGCCAGGTATGGCAGCGCATCCCGTTAGTTGCAGCCACTCGAGATGCTCAGGCCAGAGGACAGCCTGACCTCAGGATTTCAAGGTCGCAGTGAACTACAATTGATCTGCTGCCTTCCAGCCTTAGCGACAGAGCAAAACCCTGTCTCTAAAAAATAAAGCTTGTTTATAAAGTTAAGTTTGTATTTTTAAAAGAGGATAAAGAAACACAAATAAAAATAGAAACACAGTAGTTTTTCAAAGACCTGTGGGATCATCTTGTTCATGTCCTGGGAGCTGAATGTACACTGTAAAGAATGTTGCTCTAAATTAGATTCTCTAAAGATGGTTTAATTTTTATAAATGAAACTATTATTCATGGCTTTGCCAAATCTAGGCATACTATGTTTGAATTCATGTTTTTTAGACAAGGATATTCCAGCCTGATTTAGCAGGAATAGAGAGTATTGAGTGAGAACAGCCGCTGAAAGAAATGGCCACAGAGAGCAGGGGTAAGATGGCGATGGAAAATGTTTATATGCGTTCCAACACTCAGCAATCTGCCTTATGTGGAAAAGCAGGCTTATACTTCAGCACTTAGCAGCTTAGAGCCTTTCTATAATAGAAACAATAGTTATAAATATATACATTGTTAAAATATATAAATAATAAAAATTGTATGTATATAATTATATGAAAAATAGAAAGTGAACTACATATGACCAAAAATAGCCATTGCTTAAAATTGAAACTATGGTTAGAAATAGCACAGGTATGTGAATGTTACCAGTAAATATCAACCAATACCAAATCCATAATTATCTGTAGATTAATTATACATTACTTAAAAGTGAATTAAGTGAAAGCACATATATAAATGTAGAAAATCTATTGAGATTGTTTCATAAACATCTGCATGGATTTCTGCTTATTTATGTGGTCTGCTTTTCATGAGATGAAACAATAAAACCTAACTCTGTGATGAATGAAGACTCATAAAATTATTACATGTATCTGGACAAATTGTTCTGGCTCCTTTCCTTACTAACATTATTTTGCAATTATTTTCCTTGGTCCTTTTTGGATTGTTTATGTTCTGGGAATGACATGGGGGAAGGTGGAGGAGGAAATGGCACCTCTAAAATCGCACAATCTCGAAATTCTCTTTAGTTTTCTATTCACATTCTCCTTTTAGTTTTCCTTAAACTCTATGTTTTACACCTTTTAAGGTTTTCTTTTCAATTTTAGAACAAAATTCAGAACAAAGGACTCAACATCTCTCTATAGGAGAGATAGATTCTCTTAACACATTACATTTTCCTGAGAAATTCCTAAGACTACCAGCTGCTGTATTCATCTATCCCATTAACTGCAATCTCGGCTTTGGTGCCTAAACCCAAATATTTCATGGCATAGAATAAGATATGGATTCTCTTTTCTCCAAGTCTGATATTTCCTGTTCTTATCATATGTCTTCTTCATAAATTAAAAAAAAAAATAAGTATTAGCTTTGAGGTCCTATGAGATGCAACTTGCTATTTTTGCTCCAAATTTGTAAAAAGTCTATTTTATGAAATGCCCTTTTTTGGCATTCTTTGAAAGAAACTAGTCTTTGGAAAAAGTGATTGTCATTGTTTTATTCCTTTAGTTTAACATTATCTCTTGCATTAAACAAGCAAGCCATTCATTGTCCATGCCCAGAATGTAACAACGAGCATTATTTTGATCATAAAAAGTGGGCATTGAAAACCACCTTAAGTTCATTAAGTTTCAACTTACTTGCACTCATTGCAAGAATTCCAGGTGAATCCGCCTCAGCAGAGCTGTGTTTGGAGTGGGCATATGTACCATGTATATCGCTTCTCCTTTCTCCTTATAATAACTACATGGCAAGCTATATTTTTAATGCCTAAATTACTCCTAAGAATAAAGTAATTGCTTTAATTCTTTAAATCAGTGATGTATGACCTATTAAATTACTGTTAATTGATATACACATAGCATATTGCATGGTTTATTTTTTTAAAGTTTATTTTGTGTTCCTCCATACTTCTTAACATTCATATAGCATTAAACTTGCAACACATACACCAACATATGTCATTTACAACATGAGTGAATTAAAGACATAATTTATCTTATTATTGAGACTAAATATAATGCTTCATCTACTTATTTATTCATTTTTATTTACACTCTATTCCTTCCACAGAAGATGTAAATGATTGTAAAAATTTTAGCATCTGCAATGTAAAAACTGAGCATTAACATTTTTATATTTGGGTGGATAGTAAGTAATCTTAGTTAATTGCAATAGATATGAACAGTGGTAAAGACTAAGTAAACTGGCTTTCTGAGGCAAGATGGCTGACTGTAGCCAGTTTTTAGCAGAGGCTCCCGTCCAGAGAGAGAAATAATGGCCAGAAAGAAACCAACAAAGCAGAAGATCGGGAGCTGAGCTGAAAGGGAGGATTGATAGGTTCATATCACCCCTGCTGTGACAACCTGGAACTCCAAGGAAACAAATTTCAGGTACAAAAACCCATCCCAAAGAGGACAGGACTCATTCCCCCTTCCCCCAAGTACAGCAGCTTGAGGTGAGTAGAGAACAGAGGACCTTTTGTTTCACCAAAGGGGAGAGAACACTGAGGGCCGGGATTCCCTCCACGGAGAGATACTGCTGCAAGCCCAGGCAGTCTCTTGCCTATAAAATTTAATCTAATATTCTCCCTACCTTCCTGAACTCCCAATCCACCCCTGTCCCCTCTCCTGGAGGTCTGGAAGACTAGCCCCTGCAAAATCTGGAGCATTTGGCAGATTTCTGCTAGGGCAGGGCACCTCATGAGCTGTGGGACAGTTGTGCTAAAACTGTAACTTTAAAAGAAGTGGGGAGTCACAAGGGGAGAGAGACTTTCCCTGCATTGGAAAAAGCATAGCTCAAGTCCTGTGCTACCAACCACCACGGACCATGGCCCACTACCTGGGCGGCTTCGCTCCCCATGGGCTCCTGTGACCAGAGGCCGCAGTGGCAGCTGGCGACTCCCACCCAGCTTCTGTGACCCATGGCCCACCCGGCAACTCCCACAAGGCTCCTGAAACCCATAAGGCCCACAGCCAGTAACTGTACCCTTCAGCTCCCCACCTAGCTCCTGAGACCCGCAGCCTGGGGTCAGTGGCTCCACCCTATGGATCCCCCTCCCCCAGCACAAGACCAGGGTCAGTGGCTCCTGTGACCTGCACAAAGCAGTACCCCAGACCAATGGCACCACCCCCAACAGTGGCAGTGCCACCCCTGACACTGGTGGGACCTCCATGATCCCTCCCACTGGGATCAAATTGAGCTCTCAGTGGACCCCCACTGCCAAGATGCTGAAGACCTTTTGAACTCTCACACCTGATCAGTGTTTGTATTGACTGGGACAATTGGTTTGGAACTCTTGACCTGGGCCAATCACCCAAAGACACATCAAGTTGTACCCTGGCAGTATTGTTGTGAGAGGGTGGGATTCTCCCTTCCAGTTGTTACCTGTGGTGGGGTGGGACCTCTTAGATGCTTATATATCTCCACAGCTGAGATTTCAGCCCAAAACCACTGATTCACTAGGACTGGATAGACACTAGCTGAATACCAGTCAGCACCATCTAGCCCAACCACACCAAGCAGGTGCCCAGAGTTTCAGGCAGTAGATCTCAATGGGACCTTTGTAAAGCTCTAAAGGAAAAGCTGCAATCATCAGTCCCAGTTCTTTGGTAAAGGGCTGGTTAAATAAAACTCCAGGAGCCTTCAATTCAATTTTACCTTGCCAGCTTCTCAAGCCAAATGGTGAAAAATAATCATGGGGGAGAATCAGTGGAAAGACTCTGACAACATGAATAATCAGAGTAGGTCAACTACCCCCAGGAATGACAAAGGAGACACAACAGAAGATCCCATTCAAAAACAAATGGCTGAGATGTCAGAAGTCAAATTCAGAATTTGGATTGCAAATAAGATTAACAGAATGGAGGTAAAGATAGAATTAGAAATTCAAGGAGGGGCGGAGCCAAGATGGTAGACTGCAGCTAGCTTTTTACAGAAGCTCCCGTCCAAAAGGAGGCTGAAAGGACAGAAGTTTAGCTAATTAGCTGATGGTTTGGAGCAGAGCCAAGAGAGAAGATTGAGGAGCACACTTCAATCTTCCTGAAGCAAGCTGCAACCCCAAAAAAATACAACCAAAAGGTACAGAATCCACCACCAAGTGGACGGGAGTCCCCTCCCCCACAACAAGGGCTCACAGTTTACTCCATGCAAACAAGCGAGCAGAGTTCAAACTTCCTCCCACACTATCCCACGGGAGAGACCCACTAAAAACTGGACCTCCTACCCCTGCTGGCGTGCTACAGAAACCTCTGGCCAGGCATAAAACTGTAAAACTGTATAAATCTGTATATATTCCCCACCTGCAACACTGAACTCTGAGGAGTCCCCACCCACCCACT
Organism: Galagoides demidoff; assembly: GCA_963574575.1. Classification (NCBI taxonomy): domain Eukaryota; kingdom Metazoa; phylum Chordata; class Mammalia; order Primates; family Galagidae; genus Galagoides; species Galagoides demidoff. Next base: position 560 of record CAUYQV010151020.1, on the reverse strand, counting down.
CCGAGATCCGGAGGTTTATTACCTACGGAGTTCTGATTCTTGGGCATCTTCTTGAGAGAAGTGGAGGGAGAAAGGGCTGATGCTGTTCTGTGCTGACTGTGGTGCAGATGTGAGGAGAGGAGATCAGCTTGGGGCCGCCAGGTCAGCAACGGTGGCGTCCTGAGTGGCAGGCTGATGCCATTGACCCATCCCAGCCCCATCCCTTTGGGTTTCGGACAGCAGCCACAGGCAGGGAGCACATAACTTTCTTGGGTGGAGCGCCAGACCTCACGGGGCTAATGCGGCTGAGATAAAGGCAGTGGGTGGGCAGAGGCTAAAATTGACACCTGAGTGTAAAGCTGAATGCAACCTCTGATTTACAGAGAAATCTAGCTGGACACAAACCTAATTTAAATACGCAAGGCCCCCCTGCCGAACTTAGATTTCTGGCTGATTTTGTCAGGTAAACCCTGGGAGCAGTGGCCTACTGGAGTGAATAGGGTCACGGACCTGGGGGATCACGAGTGACTGGGTGTAAGGTGGGGAAGGAGGTATTAACCTTCCCAGACTAACCCAGTTGC
>CAUYQV010151019.1:0-33788 GCA_963574575.1 Galagoides demidoff | reverse complement strand
TCAAGCGAGTCTCCTGCCTCTGCCTCCCAAGTAGCTGGGACCACAGGTGCCCGCCACAACGCCCGGCCATTTTTTGGTTGCAGCCATCATTGTTGTTTGGCGGGCCCGGGCTGGGGATTCGAACCTGCCACCTTAGGTGTACGTGGCCAGCGCCTCAGCCAATTGAGCCACAGGTGCCAAGCCGAGGCAAACTTTTTCTACTGTCCACTTCTCTCAGAAGAGGTAAGATACAAACACTAGACATTTTTAAGTTTCCTTGAGAATTTAGTATTTCCACTTATCTCACCAGAAAGCTCCACTTCCACATCCTTATCGAGACCTCCTATTCTGAAATCACAAGGGTAGGGCTTAGCCATATGAAAAAAAAAAAAAAAACACCAATCTGTAGAATTCTCCTAAACAAATGTAGGTGGAATTAGTAACTACCTATAAAAATAAAGTTATTTATACTAAATTTATATTTATACAAGTAAATATTTATGCACTACGGACACCTTGACATGAGTATTCTGCTTTTTGAGGTTATTTCCCAAATAATGATGCTTTTTTTCCCTCAAACATTTGTTTACATCTTTTTTTGCCATTGATTAACATGAAAAGGGTGCTGGCTAATATCCGTACCCCTAGAGAACTCACTTCCCACTCTCCCCCGTGTTAGCTGAGCACAGTAAGTTCTCATTTAATTTAATGTTGTTGCAAAAGGTTCTTAAAAACAGTGACATTAAGCTAAATGACATACAATGAAACTAACTTTACTGTAGGCTAATTGACATAAACAAGAATTAAGTTTTTCTGGTATATTTCTTGTCGCAAAGCCATCACCAGACTTCTAACTAAAGACCCAAAACAGGCTCGGCACCTGTAGCTCAGCGGTGAGGGCATCGGACACATGCACCAGGGCTGGTGGGTTCAAACCCAGCCTGAGCCTGTTAAACAAACAAAAAACCCAAAACACTTCTAATTTAAACACTAAAATAAATGTGAGCTATACACACTTAAAACAGATTAATGAAAACCCCCATTTGGGGAATTGGTGAGTGATGACAGTTGCCATGGTGATGGGTTAAATCAAGGAAGGAATGTTTGCAAATTGAAACTTGTAAGGAGACCCTTCTACCACTGTGCAGTTCAAAAATATGCAGTTGCAAATATGGTGGGCTCACAGACGACTTTTGTACTGCATCCTTTATCGCTGTGTCTTTGATTATTATCCTATAACTGCCTAATCTACTTTGAAAATCAATTCATTCGTTCATTCATTTCCATTATGATTAGCATTTGTTCTAGCTCAGGGCATGGCATGGGAACCGGTTCTGGAAACACCTCATCCCATCCTGGAGTGTGCTCAGGCAACCACCCACGCTCATGCTTATTGGGACAACTGAGAAAGCCAATTCACCTGCCATGTGTGTCTTGGAGATGTGGGAGGAAACTTTGGGGAGAAAACCCAGCCAAACATGGGAGAATCGGCAAATTCAACAGCAACTGTCATTTTTTTCTCATCTATTTTATAAGGGAAAACTTTCACAAAGTGATACTATTTGAGGACCTGCTGTACCAGATTTCCCTGGAGGCAGTGAAATTCTCATGTTTCGAGGAACCTAAGATGTCTGAGTAATAAGGTAAAGAAAGTGACCTTTACTGTGATGAGCCAATCTACACAATCTCAGTTGTACACTTGTAGATAACAATTCTTACCAGTGATGAGGTCTCATTTATTCAATTTACTTGATAAAAGCATGACAGTATAATATGCAGATAAGACCTGTCTTCGATTTTATGAAGCAATGCTGTCTGGACAAGAGCTGAATTAGTCATAATCACGTGGACTGGCTGTCCTGTAGAATATCACCAACCTTTACTCCGTTTTGCTGCCTTTGGAACTGATCCAATCTTTAGGCTATCTTGGTGCTTTTTGAACCGGTCCTTCTTTGAAATTTATACCTGTCCCAAGCAGTAGCCCTGAGGTCTGACAGGACACATCTCTATCAGCCTAATTGCACTAATGCACAAGACCCTCCATGCTACACTTTGACCTCAATCTGCTAACGGCTATCTTCTGCACAAGCCTTCTGCTAGAGTAGAACCAAATGGACAGCTGGAGATTGGAACCATAAAAATTAAAGGCAAGGTTAATCTTAGTCTCAATTGCAAAGGGTATGGTGTGGTAGGCAGAATGATCACCCTTCTGCATCAAAGATAGTCATGTCCAAATTCCCCACAGCTGCAAATACGTTACTTCCATGGCTAAATGTTCTATGATTAAGACCACTGTGATGAGGAGAGCAATCCTGGATTATCTAGGTGGACCTAATGTAACCAGAGGTGTTTTTATGAAAACACTTCGTAAGTGTTTAGGGATTAGGAGTTTCATAGACAAAGAGTTGAAGATGCTATGATACTAGATGATAAAATGGAGAAAAGGCCCCAAACTAAGGAATGAATTCAGGAGGCTTCTCAAAGGGGTGAAAAGCAAGAAAGAGGCATTGCATTAATATTCTAGTGGCCACTATCAAAACCTACTCCATGGATTGTATTTAATATCTGTATTTCCTGGATATTTTTGTTAAAGTGAAGAATAAGAAAAGGATACATTTCCAGTTTCAGTTACCTACTGTGGCAAAATAACTTTCCCCGGTACCTAATTTCCTCAGTTCCAACAGTCACCTGTGCACTTTAATCTCTACATCTACCCACAAGGAACAGACACTGTGGTTTATCTATCCATGGAGTAATGACCACATCATCTTGCCTTTCACTTATGATCACTGTATTTCTTTTAATATTGAACATCGTTATTAAAAATAATTCTGAGTAAAACTTTATAGATTTTTACTTAGAATATTAATCTGGTCTAGAACTTGCCTATCCCCAAATAACAAAGTTTGAATCACATTCCCAAGCTTCTCTCTAATGTTCAGTGAACAAACATACAAAATTAAAAACCTGCAATTTAATGGTTGGTGCAGTTCTGCTCCCAAGAGTAAAAAAATCTTATAAAGCAGCACATTTATGTAGGTTTCTATTCCATCTTCAGTGCGACGAAATTGCATGCATTTCAATTAGATGGTTTAATTGTATTTAAACCAGTGTCCTTTAAAACTAAATCTGAGAGAAAGATAAATAATTAAATGAAGGGTAGGAACAGAAGGGCATGTTATTTACTGATACATATACTTTTAGTAATTGTGGCCATGTAAAAACTACAACTCAAACAAGATTGGAACTTGATTTAAATTACAGGATTGTAATCTTTGTATCATCTAATAAAGCAACCTGTCGATTTTGCTGCTCATTTTTCTGTTGTTGATGTAACCCTAAGGACCAACAATAGCACTTGCTACTGAATTCTGAGCTAGTTTTGAAACACTTTTATACACAATTATCTACAAAAAATGGACAGGATTTGATAAAAATTGGGGGGACTACAGTAGCTGCATACAGGGAAAATTAATTATATCATTTGGAACTTTTGATCTGCTCCACCTCTTCTTTCATTAATTGTTTGTAGCCACACCCATTTATTACTAAACTTCCATGCCTGTGGTTCCCTCGGGGCTCTCCTCCACATATCAGCCTGTCCATTCAACTGGATTTCTCTCACAACCAATTTTTAATATAAGAAAGTAATGAGAATTAGCAAGTTTTATACAATGTTTTATTTTTCCCCCACAGAAGTATACTTTTAAAAGTAATGTATTTCTGGGAATGGTGGCTCAAGCCTGTAATCCCAGCACTCTGGGAAACTAAGGTGGGTGGACTGCTTGAGCTCTTGAGTTTGAGAACTGCCTGAGCAAGAACAAGACCCCGTCTCTAAAAGAAAGAAAAGTAGCCAAGGTGTTGTGGCAGGCACCTGTAGTCCCAGCTACTAGAGAGGTTGAGGCAAAGGAAATAACGTGAGTCCAAAAGTTTGAGGTTGCTGTGAGCTATGACAGAATAACTCTTTTCTGAGGGTGATGGCAAAGTGAGACTCTGTCTCAAAAAAAAAGAAAAGAAAAGAAAAGAAAAGATCATTTTTTCCCATGTCCACCATAGCTTCAGCAAGGCTGGCAAGCAAGTATCTTAAATAGGCCCCTTACAAGACTTTCTTTGCTTTTTTAGAGACAGAGTCTCATTTCATTGCCCTCGGTAGAGTGCTGTGTCATCACAGCTCACAGCAACCTCCAGCTCTCGGGCTTGTGATTCTCTTGCCTCAGCCTCCTGAGTAGCTGGGATTATAGGTGCCCACCACAATAACTGGGTATTTTTTTGTTGCAGTTCGGCCCCATATACCTGACCCTCAGTATACGGGGCCAGCACCCTACTCACCGAGCCACAGGCGATGTACCCCTTAGAAGACTTTCCTCCGAAATTTTCATTTACCTTATAGATTTTACAAAGTAACAATCCTAAATATACCTTTTAACTGAACTCTCCAACAAATGGGAAGGCTCAGACCTATGGTAGCAGAGGGTACTTTGCAGAATAAATGGCACCAACCATGATGTAATAGTTAGAAAATCACTGTTAAAATTGCACAAACAACCTGTCTCCAACTTCTGAGACAAAGATCACTTTCTTCATACCACTTACAAAATATTTAAGACCTTTATCTTATTTTCCTTACCCTTTCCATTTCTGAACACTTTTAACAATGATTATTTTAAATCTCAGAATTATTGAGAATGTTAATTCACTAAGCTAACCTTATGTATCTACCGAATTTTATTTCCTGTTTGCAGAGATTGCATTTGGGGATATCCAGTGATCATATTGAATATGCCATTAAAGGAAAACTAAACTTTAGGAAAGAATGATTCTAGAAAAGTCTAACCATGGATTTATTTGTTGCTTGTTTGGAAACCACATTTTTGTGATAGCCTAAAATCAGGCAATGTGTTTACCTGAGTGGAATTATGTATGCCTTTTGAATGTAGTTTAACTATGTACAGATAGAAGGTATTTCTATTATGTTTTATTAATTTTGGAAAAAGTCTAATTCTGTAGTTTTTGAAAGCTAAAAGCTTGTTACAATTGTCATACTACTTATACAAATAGCTCAAGACCTATAGCAAGTTGTCTTCCAGGAAGAGTGTTTTCTAATTCATTTCAATTATTGAGAACAATTTCCATTATTTGAACATCTTCATTGCCTTCTTCCAGGTCATTTGAGGAATCCAATTCTCTAGCATAGATAAAACAACAATCTTCTTATTGTGAGTTAACTCCAATACATTCTCTAGGGACTCAATGAACGCTAAATGATTTCTAAAAGTTTACACAATTAATTGAGGAAAATTGCACAATCACTCTCTACAGAACTTACAATTTGTACTGGAGAAAAGACACACATAAAACTAACTGAAATTAACTTAGATATATGAATTTTGAATTGAAACATAAGCAACAGAAAGATTTGGGAGAAACATAATAGAAAACCGTTCCTGGAGAAAGTGTGACCCGAGCAGCTTGTTGAAAATCCTGTAAAGAATAGTTAGAAGTTTCTGGGGCAGTGTAAAGAAAGAACCTGTATTCTCTACAGAGCCACCCTGAAGATGAAGTGATAAGTCACTGAATGTGCTGAACAAGTCTTCCCTCAACAGCCACCTCCACTGTCACGTCCTGTGACTTCCAAATACAAAGAACATTCAGTAAGGGGTAAGCCCCTACTCCTGCCTGTGAGTAGTTTAAACACATAACACCCTGGTGGTCGCAAAACAAGAATAAAAGAGCCGAGCTGCAGCTCTGTGCCACTTGTGTTTTTCTTGTCTTCTATCCCAAACAAAACAGCCTCAAGCGTGTCCTGGTATCCATGCCTATAAATAATGCACACCCCAGGGTCTATAAAATTCACCAAATGTTCTCATTAACTGAGCACTTCATGTGTGTCTGAGCACTACGATGTGTCATGTGTTTTCTCTGGATTCCCACTTTGTTTTTTTTTTTTTTGAGACGGAGCCTCAAGCTATCCCCCTGGGTAGAGTGCCATGGCATCACAGCTCATAGCAACCTCCAATTCCTGGGCTCAAGCGAGTCTCCTGCCTCTGCTTCCCAAGTAGCTGGGACCACAGGCGCCCGCCACAGTGCCCGGCCATTTTTTTTTTTTTTTTTGGTTGCAGCCATCATTGTTGTTTGGCGGGCCCAGCCTGGGGATTCGAACCCACCACCTTAGGTGTACGTGGCTGGCACCTTAGCTGATTTAGCCACAGGCGCCGAGCCTATTTTTTTTTTTTTATTTCTTTGGATTCCCACTTTGTTTTTTTAATTTATTTTTTTGTCTTAAGTCATAAACATAGATCATGTATGCATTGATGCCTTTAGGGGGTACAATGTGCTGATTTTATATATGATTAGGAATGCTTACATCAAACTAGTTAATATGGTCTTTACCTCATTTACTTAATTATTGCATTAAGACATTTATACTCCATACCTAATATACTTGACACGTACCCTTGCAATATGAACCATAGGATTGGTCCTACCATTCACCCTTTCGATGGATTCCTACTTTGAATCTCGAAACTCTGGGAGTTAAATACTAGGCAGTAAAGCTGAGATTTAAACCTAGGTCTTCTTTCACACTCTAAACAATTAGTTCTCAGTTTCCACAATTAGACACAAATGGTGTCTTTTGAGAAGAGATAATGTATTTATATTTATATATTTTTTTATTTTTATATTTATATATATATTTAGTTACTCTCAAAAAGATTGCATATAAAAACAATGTTATACATTTTTAAAGATACAAATTAATAAGAAGAGGAAACGGAAAGTTGACCTATAATCACACTTCTAAGAGAAAACCACCAAGTCATTCTGTTTTGATGGTGAAAATCCTTTTGGTTCCTTTTTCTTTTTATATATAACACACATGTATAACAGAATGCCTGATGGAATTTTGTCATGTAAGATACCTTAGTTTATTAAACACTATTTATTCATCATGCTGCTTGTCATGTTAAAAAAATTAGGAAACACAAAACAAACACTAGCAGCAAAACACTAAGTGATTAAACTATAAAAAATGCTACAGTTAGATTTTTAATTTTCTAATTCTTCCACAGGAAACCTGAACAATAACTCTGACATAATAGATGAGTTCAAATTCTGATTCCGTTGCTCAATAACGACCTGACTCTGCTAAGTAACTAAGCATGTTACTACACTTTTCACACCTGTTGGATTAGCTTAATAATGACCATCTTAAATTGTGATGACCGGTCATATAGTAACTGATTTGCCATGAAATATTTGCACCATAAAGAATAAAAACTATGATATTTAAAATATTTTCTTACCCTTAAGACCAAAACAAAACAAAAAGGCAATTAACCAGGACATATGTGAGTGGAGACAGAGGTACATTTCTCAAAAAAATATTTTTCTTGCTGTTGGGAGCAAACTGAAATAAATAGAAAACTATGAAAATAAAAAACAGTAAGAAGAAAAAATTGTCCTAATTATAGTTTTAAGTCAGACACTTAATCAAAAAGGAAAATGTTAAAAGGAAATATTTTTATTTCGAAATAAAAACTAGGAATTTGAATAAAAGAATGCTAAAGCTGTCATTTAGAATACATGTGCAAAAACATTAAAGTATTTATTTGCTTAGAGTCAAAGCGTAGAGAAGCAATATACAGTTAAATATTTTCAGGATTACAGAAAAATAGAAAGCATTAATGCTCTTAAGAAGAAAAACAAGGAAAAAAACTTACCCCAAAGTCTACCTTCTCTGCTTGGCAGAAGTTGCTATATTGGTATATTAGATTGGGAAAGAAAATAAAAGACAGCTTTTTAATTCTTATGAACAGAAATATGTGAGTTTTTAACTTCCCGACCCCCAAAAGACATTTGACTTCTTTCTTTGAATTTTGATATCTTTAAAATCTTAACTTGGTCCAAGACAAATAGCATTATAGCTTGAAAACAATGAATTAAACCCTTTGAGAGTAGTAGCCAGTTTTTTATGCAAGCAATTTCACTAACCACCTCAATAATAAAATGGTTTACATTTTTTACTTTGATGTAAAATGGAATTCCCACTTTTTGAAACAAAATGCCCTTGCTCTATTTTTCTTTTTGCTCATTTGAAAAGTTGGATCTTGTTTATTTTAATTATATTCATCATGTTTTCACTTTAGCCCAGACCCACTGAATCTCGCTTTTTGCCATGTAGTTTCATCTCATACGGTGATTACGGATTCTTGTTTTGTCAGCTTGATGTTGGCTCATGATCATTATTTTTCCATCATTGATTTGTTCAGCCTGCCTTTAAATCATTGAGTATATTTACTTCGGCAGAATATACACAGTTAGTAGGACAATGAGAATGTAGACATAAAACGTAGATAAAACTCAAAATCTATGTCAGGGTTTACAGAGATTTCATTTCCAGTAATATCCTTTTGGCAATGAACTAGCTTTTTTTCGTAATATTTATGGGATAGACAAAACATTTTAACTGTTTAATGACTTCAATAGGATTTACTTTGATATAATAATCGATTTAAATTGGCACAATTACCCTTCTTTTATTCTACTTCAAAATGAAAAGCTTGGATAACTCAAATTCTTATGTCAATCTAAGTTGTTACATTTATAGTCTCCATTATTAGACATTTTTGTGTAATTAACTCTTCTATAATCTTCAAACAAATATAAAAAGCAAATAATTTCTTTCTGTTTCAAAGTGATAGAATTGAAGCAGGAAATTTTAAATTTCTTGCTAAGGTTTATGTACCTACAATAAATTGTGGGAAATCTAATCAGATTGATCTGCTTCTAGTTTTGAGTAATTTTACAACCCCAGTGTTATCTTCCTAAATTCTTTGGAATCTACCTTTTTCCTTGTCTCTCATCCTCTCTCCTTCTCTTATTACTACACATAATTAAAATCATCCTGAACACTAAGCTGACACTGACAAACGTATTTCCCTTAGTGTAGGTGGATAAGTGATTTAAATAGAACTAGAATATTCTGACTAAAGTTGATGTTAGGCAAGAAGCAAGCAACTATTTTAGAAAAGAAAACTCTAGAAAGAGTGCTTAAAATACATTAAGTTCGATGCAAGGGTTATTATATTGCACAACATAAAAGGCAATTCAGTTTGTGAACTTGTCGCCCAGGGCTAACCTTGAAAGCACTGTACAAACAATTCAGTAAGATTTCATAACCTTGTATGTCAGTGTCTTACAGATGAGTTTGTGTCAACCTGTGGTGGTGTCTTTAGAATTCATTATTGTTGTGTGTTTTGTGTACCTTTATGAGATTTCCAGAGTTATAAATTAGTATAGCTTTCTCAAAATTAAAAGAAAAAACGAGAATTGTTTAAAACTATGTTCGTTAATTTGCTAACATCTGGGTTTTTTTAAGTTATAAATATTTTTTAACTTATTTTTCACTCCATGTCACTGAAGCTAGATAAAATGATGTTTAAGATTGCAATCATTTGTCCTGCATTTAGACTTCCTCTGTTTCCCAGTTGGCGATCAACATTTGTGATTATTGTTTATACTCTTGAGAACAGTGATATTGGCAGTTGTTGAGGGCAGAAGTCTATAAACATGCATTATGCAAAGTTTGTTAAACACATTTCAAATTGTCTATATTCCTAACACATTTTTGTTCTATATTTATCCTGCTCTTGACTTACTCACAAGCTGCTGTCCTGTACTCAATTTGTATTTGTAAAGCTACACTTGGGTTCAATTACTGTTGACATCTACTACCCCAGTCTTTGACAGAGATGGGATGCTTTGCTCCCAAATCCCATGATACTCAGTTGTAATTCAGTCAAGACTCCTCAAGGGCTATACACAAAATTCCATTTACTATCAACATATTCAAGTTTAATGAATTGCTTTGGGAAGGTCGTATGGGCCAACTGTGAGAACTGCTTACACCACATTCTGGACCACCACAGAGACACTTTTGTTCTTGACTTCTTTCAAAACTATCAGCTTTTCAGTTATCCAAGAAATTGCATTACAACACACAGACAAATGTGGTAAACATTTTCCACAAAGTCAAAAAGCCAAATAAATGTGTGCTTCATTCTGAGATCAACTTATTTCTAGTTTAGAGAAAATAGCTATTATACCCCACACTTCCCATAGGACCAAGAAGTTCAGTAAGTTGACAAGGCCCAGTATTGTAGAATTTTCTCCTCCCTTTGCTCAAGCAAGTGTTTTAACCAGTCATTTAGGACACTTACAATTTGTTTTTACCTCCAATGTTTATCAGCATGTCAGAGTGGTGTCTTTTGGGATAGTGGTAGGACATGGTTTCTGTTGATTAAATCCTGTCCAAAAAAAGATATTGGACAGTTGAATATCCCCAAATTAACAAAGGTCCATTATAATTTCTATTTGTTTCTATTCTTCTATATTTTAATTTCTATTTCATCCCCTCCTATTTTGGTCTGTCTAAGAAGAAAATGATGTACCATGAATGAGTCTGGCTGTAACTTTTACACATAGATTTTTTTTTTGGGGGGGGGGCCAGGAATAGTCTTCCTCCAGTTATCTATATTACCCACATATGCAAATACATATGCACAAATGCACACACCTGGGCACCACAATTTTCACAGTAATCATTGCTTGGCTCGGCACCTGTGGCTTAATTGGCTAAGGCGCCAGCCACGTACACCTAAGGTGGCAGGTTCGAATCCCCAGCCCGGGCCTGCCAAACAATAATGGTGGCTGCAACAGTAATCATTGCTTGATGAAGAGTAAACTCTGATTTGTAAATCCACATTCTGTTAAATTTCTTAAAATAGGATCTAAGTCAACAGCATCCAAAATAAATTATCTCATGATATCATTGATAATTTTGATATAATAAAAATAACAGAAGATAAGAAATCTTACACCTATTGTGTACTTTTCAGGATAAACCTGTGCACTTTTCCTGAATCTTTACTTAAAGAATTGACAGAAATGCTCACTCACAAGGCTCAGTAAGAATAATGGAATAGCTAAACAACATTTGGAAAGATTGGTAATAATGTCATAAAAAATAGCAAAGCACATACCCAATTTAGATATAATTCTAAGGTTTCATTAATAAAAACAACAATTTTAAAAATTAAAGATTTTTCTATCTTTAGACAGACTTTTGAAAAAATAAGTTATTTGCTAAAATACAAAGTTTTTATTTCTTCCCTACAAAGTTAATGCAATATTTTGAAAACATTACAAATTAGTAAAATAAATTTTGAACTGCATATTTTTTTGCTTTCTAGAGGTAAAAATTCATCTTGAAACCAATCACAAAATGTGACTTTTTTTTAAAAAAAAAAAAGAATGCCTCTGTTTCAATTCCCATTGGTTATCAATTTGAAATTTTGTCTTTCCCTTGATTCACTTGGGAGTAAATGATTGATAAAGAGTTGCTCAGTTCAAGTAATATCTTAATTTAAATCTAATGGACTTCTTACCATTAAAGTCTCCTAGAATTCGTTTCTCAATTCTCTATTTCATTTAAAAGTGCTCCCTTAATTTTGACCAAAGCGTATTACTTAAACATTAATTTTTAACTCGACTTGTTAATATGTTGTTTAGGATATTGCATCCTCATTTATAAGTTAAATATGTTTGTAATTTACCCTTTATAATAATATATTTTCTCTGATTTTAATATTAGGTGTACCCAGATCAAGTAGAATGATTTTGAAGTATTTTTTCTTTTTCTACTGTCTATAAGATTTGGCATGATCTGTTTTTTGAAATTATCTTTTACTTTTATTTATAAATATTTATTGTCTATTTTTTAAGACTTAAAAAATAATAAGAAGTCAACTGATGACTCCATACTGAATCTCAGAGTCAAAGCATTCTATAATAGATATGCTCTTATTTGACAATGTGAATTTTACTTTCTTTACATTATTATTATTATTATTGCTCAATATTTCAATTCAGCAATCATCTGATTTATGAATGTATTGTTCATTCTTTATGAAGTTTTTGTTTCTAGTCCTTATCTTAAACATTGTTATTGTTATTAAATTTTAAGCCTTTTTAATTTTGTGAAGGCAAAAAATGGAAACCTAATAAACACATGTATATGTTAAATATATATATGTACTCCCTCATTCTCTCATGCAGTTTTTAAATGCCATCTTTATGAGCACTTCTGACATATATATAATTCTAGTACAGATTTATTAAATAAGTTCTAGACATATCTAGACTTTTATACCCATCTGTCTGCTTAACACCTTCCCTTGAATGTTAACTAGATACTTCAAGTTCATTCTGTCCAGAACTTTTCTATTCTCAGTTATTTTATACAATAAAATTTTTATACTTCACTTTTTTCTCTCTCTCAGATCACATATAATGGGAAGAAATCACATCTAATAACAGAGGAAATTCTGTGGGCTCTGGCTTCAAATATACCCATAACCTGACCACCTTTCTGATAACATTCACTGTCACCACCTGAGTTTGAAATGCCCTCATGCCCTTCAGTGGAATTTCCTCCTTAACTATTTTTTTCTATTTCTATTATTTCCCTTCTCAAGAACCAATTAAGCAGAAATGGCTACTACCAAGCAGTATTTGTTTTCTGATTGTCTCTGGCCCATCTCCTGGCATCATAGTAGATGTTAGGAAAGCAAACATAGAAAGAAAGAAAGGAAGTACATTTGTACGTTCATGTTAAAATATAAAAATAACAATCACATTTACTAACCCAGTCTGGGTTAAGTCTGCCTCCTTAACTGTGCCTAAACTTGTTTTTAGCATTAAAAATTAAAACCCATTGTACCTGGAGAGAGAGCCAGCATATTAGGAGGGTTTCTGCCCCTTCTTAAGAACAACATCCGGAGGATTAGAGCAAAAGCTTTCGTGAGTTGCATCCACAGGAGTTATCTAGAGTGAGAAATAGTACTCAGGTTGATGGACTGAAAAACATTGATTATGAAGCAAAAAGTGTGGGTCTACGCTTGTTTTAACATAGAACTATAGTGGCAAATTTTTAGAACATTGAGTGAATCCGAATCAATGATGTCATTTAATACAATGTTCATTTCTACCACTTCAACACCTTTAGTCCTCGGGCTCATGAAAATGCCCCTAAAATAAGGCCCCATCTTTCAAAATCCTAAAACATTAAGCATTTCATAATTGTTCCAATAACATCATTTCATTGCCATCATAAAACAAACCACTCAAGGATAGGTTGTAATAAAAAGAGAATGCTTCAACTTACTTAACTGTACACACAGTAAACTCTGAAAAACTACCTGTCAGAGAAATAGGAATGATATATGGAAATCCTCCCAAGATAAAGTGGCTGTCAATAAAGTAAGATATAACAGAAACATTATACTTCTTAGAAGGTATGTTTACACTATATATATAGGGATTAACAAAATATTTAAAGCCGAGTAGGTTTATATCAGGTGGTTCCAGGAATTATCAAGTGTTTTTAGGCTTAAGACACTTCCAGGCGCTGTGTGAATGACAAAGGTGCTGAAAGGCTGGCAAGTAAATACTGAAGATAAGACATGTATCTAAAATATTGAAAATACAGATATTTAAAGATGAAGTACAATAGATTAGGTAAGAAAATCGGGGTAGGATGTGATAGTTAACTAAAAGTAGAATAAGAAGTAGAGTTAAACCATCTCTGGTCTTAGGATATAAATGAAAGACAAATAATTAAACAAAATAATTCACAATGAGGATCAAAGGTAGGGAAGATTATGCTAAACAAGTATAGAGATCCCTATTGTAAAGGGAGAGTTCTGCACCATAAAGGGAAGAAAGTTTGGCCACATTGTTAGTGATGCTATAAAGCTAAGCATCAGAATAAGTTTTTCTAAAATTTTCTAAAAGTGAAAATAAAAGTGGTATTTAATATTAAATGATAAAAAATGCATTTTAATAGATTTTCTTAAAAATGAAACTTCTCTGGATAGATTTTTAGTATTTTAATATACAGTTTTATCTCTGATGATCTTTTTCACTAGTAATGCATAGCATCTTTATAGAAATGCTTTGTTTATTATGATTTGTTTAACAGCTTGTGCTTATGTAACACTTTTCTTTTTTGTTATTTCAAAGTATTACAGAGGCAAAAATATTTTGGCTTACATGGATCACTTTTAGGATGCTTGAGTTGTAGTTGTAAGTGTGCATGTCACCAGGTCATGTGCATTCTAACCGTTCGGTGTACTTATGCCCATTCTCTCTGCAACCTTTCCCCCATGTGATCTCATGAAATCTTACTTCCCTCTAAGCACATCCAGGCTCTTCTGTTGGTTCTAGTTTAATAGTGAGTAAGTGTGGTATTTGTTTTTCCATTCTTTAGACACTTCACTTAAGGTAATGATCTCTGGTTCTACCTAAATTGTTTCAAAGGTCGCTGTTCTCAAAGGCTGAGTAGTATTCCATCATAGACATAGACCACATTATGTTAATCCACTCATCCACTCATAAATCACTGGGCACACAAGTTGATTCTACATCTTTGCAATTGAGAATTGAGGTGCAATAAACATTCAAATACATGTATGTCTTTTTGATAAATGACTTCTTTTCCTTTGGATAAACACCCAATAGTGAGATTGCTGGATCAAATGGTAGGTCTACTTTTAATTTATTGAGGAATCTCCATATTGTTTTCCATAGAGTTTTTGCTAATTTTCAGTCCCACCAATGGTGTGGAAGTGTTACCTACTCTCGGCATCCACGTCAGCACTTATTATTTTTGGACTTTTCAATAAAAGCCATTCTAAAAGGGTAAGGTGATGTCTCATTGTGGTTTTAATTTGCATTTCCCTGGTGATTAGTGATGCTGATCATGTTTTCATATGTTTTTTGGCCATTTATCTGTCTTCTTTTGAGAAGCGTCACTTCATGTCTTTTACCACTTTGTGATGAGGTCACTTGACTTTTCTTTCTCTCTTTTTTGTAGATTCTTGTTCTTAGCCCTTTATTATCTGCGTAGCTTGAGAATATTTTCTCCCAATCTGTAGGTTGTCTATTTGCTCTGTTCCAGGCTCTTCTGTTGGTTCTAGTTTAATAGTGAGTAAGTGTGGTATTTGTTTTTCTGTTGATCATTCTTTGGATGTGCAGAATATTTTTAATTTAGTAATGTCTAATTCATCAATTTTTGTAGTTGCTGTGATTGCCATTGGGATTTCATAAATTTGATGGCTAAGACTAGAACAAGACGAGGATGTACATCATTGCCACTTCTACTGAACACAGAGCTACAAGTCCCAACCAGAGCAAGCAAGTGTGAGAAAAAATTAAGGTCTTGCAGATCAGGAAGGAAGAGGTCAAGTTATCACTCTTTGCTGATGATATGATCTTATACCTAAAAATCCCCAATTATTTCACCAAGCAACTCATGGAATTGGTAAGAAAATTCAGCAAAGTCTCAGGGTACAAAATCAATGTATACAAATAAATGGGATTCCTCTACACCAGTAACAATCAAACTGAGAGTCAAATCAAAGAATAAACACCATTTCTAATAGCTACAAAGAAAATAAAATATCTAGGAATATACTTAAGCAAAAAGGTGAAAGATCTTTATAAAGAGAACTACAAAACACTAAGATAAGGAATTGCAGAGGCTGCGAACAAATGGTGAAACGTATCGTGCTCATGGGCTGGTAGAATTCACATGATGTAAATGTGCATACTACTCAAAGTGGTTTATAGATGCAAAACAATTCCCATCAAAATACACATATCATATATAAGATCTAGAAAAAATCATTCTACATTTCATTTGAAACCAGAAAAGAGTTTGAATAGCCAAGGGAACCTTAAGCAAAGGAGGCATCACATCACCAGACTTCCGATGATACTACAAGGCTATTGTAATTAAAACGGCATAGTATTTGTATAAAAATAGAGATAGAGACCAATGGAACAGAATAGAAAACTCAAATATAAATCCCTCCACATACAGTCAGTTGATCTTTGACAAAAGAGATAAAAATAAATACTAGGGAACAAAATCTCTATGCAATAAATGGTGCTGGAAAAATTGCATAGACATGAACAGAAGAATGAAACAGGATCTATATCTCTTACCACTCATAAAAATGAATGTAAGATGGATAAATGACTTAAATGTGAGGCATGGAACCATAAGAATTCTGTCATGAGCTTTATCATTTGTAGGCAAAACTAGTTTACTAAGTTTCTAAATAACTTTGTACTTCCATTTCTTTTAATAATATAATTAATAGAACACTTTTAACAACCCACAAATAAATATAAAAACATTTTTATAATTTTTTTCCCCAAAGCTATTTTATATTTAACTAAGAGTCAAAAAGCATTCCCTGAGGTGTAAAACATGCTTACCAAAATAGGTTATTTTCAAGTTTGAGACCCACTATGGTTCTCTGACATCCAACACAAAAGCATTCCAGAGGCAAAATTCTGACATCCTGATTATCAGCATCAAGTAACCTGAGACCTAATTTCATGACTAAACACAGGAGAAGACTTGAGTACCAGTCCTCAAGGCCTAACAGAATAGGTGCCAAACCTTTCCAGATTTGCATAGTCAACGTGATAAATGCTAAAACATTTTATGCAAACTCGCATCACTTTAATGCATTTGATTTTACCAAAAAGAGTCTATTTTTTAATTCATAATGTTAGTAAACAGTCTACTATCATCTTGCACACACACACATACACACACCCCAACATGAAATCCAAAGTACTAATTAGCAAAGTGTGATGACTGGGTTTCATTATTAATACAGCAGCTGACCTACCTTGGAATCTGCTTTCTTAATGAGAATGTACACTGTACCTAGATTATAGTTTAAATTGCAAAACATACATTCTGTTTGTTGACATAGTTTTAAGTAAATTATAAGTATCAGTATAAAAATGATAGGTGTTTTCCAGAGTAAGCGTGATAGCCTATCCTTACAGTTGTACATGAAGCAGTGATTATTTGTACTGAAAAACATTGTCAACTTCTAGATGTAAACTCCAAAGAGGCAAGGATAGTCCCATCCTCTCTTTATAAAGTGCTTATGACTTAGGATACAGGTTAAGAAATTTTAAAAAATGAGTGTACTATAAAGTTACACAGAAACAAATATTTAGGGGTTAGAAATTAAAATAGGCACTATGACACAGAGCTAATGGACAGTCAACTTTATAGGGCAAAGGGATTTACGTCCTTGGAAGAAAGACTAGGCAAAGGCAAGGAGTAAAAAGTATTTAAAAAATATTTTAGTTTGTTTTAGTGATTAGGTCTTTCTGTGTTGCTCAGGCTGGGCTTAAACTCCTGGACTCAAGCAAGTCTCCTTCCTCAGCCTCCTGATTAGCTAGAACTACAGGTGTGGCGTCACTTTGCCCGGCATAAAAAATTTCTTTACACATAATCACCTTATCAAAGCCACGAACTGAGAATACATAGTTTGTCCGAGTAAAATGGAGAAATAGTCAACTAGTAAATGTGTGACTTATAATAGCCTGCTTAAGTGACAGATTTTTAAAAACATCATACCATACTAAGATTAGTAAGCAATTGGATTATTGATATGTACCATTTAGGTCCCCCCACAAATGATCTCAAGTGTTTTATTTTTAAGGTTAACCTGCAAGCAAAGTGGAGATCAGAATGGAAGCAAAAGTTCAAACATTGCTGAGTGTCCACGTGCAATGCCAGGCACAAAGATGAGAGGGGAATGAAAATAATCCTTACCCTGTGCAGTTCATAGCGAGGGAAACAGAGAGAAGGCAGCCTCCACTTGATTTAAAAGTTATTATCACTGAAAACCAAAAATATTAACAGGGAGAATAATATGGGACAGAAGCCTGTTTGGGGAATATGACTTTGTGAAACAAAACAAAATGACTCTACAGCTTGGGGGATATAAACAGTACAAATTTATTCCTCACAGTTTCGGAGACTGGGAATTCCAAGATAAAGGTACTGGCAGATTTGGTGTCTGCGGAGGGCCTCTTTCCTTTTCAGGGACATTTGATCTCTTGCTGTAAACTGACATGGTGGAAGGGGCAGAGAAACCCTCCAGGATCATTTTTATAAGGGCACTAATCCTGGCCCTTGAACATTCCAACCTTGTGGTTCAATCACTGCTTAAAGGTCCTGCCTCGACATACCATTACATTGGGGATGATTTTTTAACATATAAATTTTGGAAGACCATAAAAATTTGTTTATTTTAGATAATGATAATAGAAATGAAAATAAGAAGATAGACCAAGTGCTTATAAAAATTAAGTTTTTTCTGACGGAGTGATTGGTTGATATAGGAAGTTGATGGAAACATCAAAGCCAAGGTCACCAGGAGAAGGAAAAGGCCATGGGTATTTTTTTTTTTTAAATGACAAGAAGCTGGTGGTATGGAAATGATGAGTTTGTAGTAGACACTATTGTATTTCTATTAGGGTATGAAGATATACATTAGCTATTTTAAAATGCGGGCATTGACCTACCTTCTTATGGGGCAGATGGAAACATAGAGAAAGAGAGGCCAGATGTATATTCTTACCAGAAACGATTAAAAATACAGACACCAGATGAAACAATGGCCATCACTATGTTGGATATGATACAATTAAGAACAGTTATACTTGAGAGAGATGGGAGTGGGGATGGGGGGTAAGAATAAGGTAAACCTTATGATTGCCGCAGCTTTCTTCTCAAGGAAGGTTCCAGGCCTTAGTTTGGAGAGGTGGAACCCAACTACGGCCTAGTAGTCTACCTAACTTGAGGATACAGAAGTTGGAAACAAGAAAAACAAATCAGCTAGAGTTTGCAAACAAAGTATTAGAGAGGAGAGAATTGCTCACGGAATTCTGGAAATCTACACAGGTTGTCCTTTATACACGAGGTTGCATACTGATCAGCACATGTGTGAGAAACCTACTTACACACAAAGTGGAGGAACAACCCACCCCAAATTATTAGAAGTAACAGTATTTATATCTCACACAGGGTTGGGAATTGTGCCTGTTCCTATTGGCCAGAAAGACATTCTTATAATTCAAATGACTTCTTAGAACCAAAAAGGATTTTTTTCTCAGCAGTGGTAGAAAATTCATACTGAACAAAACACTGCTCTGTTATCATCAGCAAACTTAAATATAAGAATAATCTCAAGGATAATGTTTGAGAATATTTTAAAAATACAAACACATCCAGCACTCAACAGGGTAGAATTTACCATGACTGTCATCCATTCAGAAAGAAAAATGTCCTCTATACTAAAAGGAAAACTATCAAAATTGAACCAGAAATGACATGGGTAAATATTAAAACAGTTCTTAAGCCGTATCTCTCATGTTTTGAAGCTAGGGAAGAGTTTTCATGCGTTCAATTGAGACAAGTGAAAATATGGCAAAATGGACTTATGGGGATGAAAAGAAAGATGCCTGAGACAACAAATATTAGGAGGAATCAATGGCAGATAAGCTATTCTAGAATAAAAGATAAGTACACTTGAAAATACAGTAATAGGCCAAAAAAAGAAAAGAAAATACAGAAATATAAACTATCCAAATGAAACAATAAGAGAAAAAATGTATACAAAAAGTGAACAGTTCATCAATGAACAGAAGCAGCAAACCATCTTTGTATATACAAAATGCATGTGTACGTGTGCGTATGTAACTTAAGATGAATTAAGCAACTTGATTATATGACTTGTACTTTTCTTCATCTTTCTTGCTACTGATGATTTATTCAACTTCTTTGGATCAATCTGTTTATAATTCTCATTAAATTTGGACTATTTTGTTGATTAGCTAGTTAAATGTGATTTTTGCTCCTTCTCTCTTCTTGGAAAAAAGGATGCGGTATCATGAGGCAGAATCATGGGAAGGTTCACCTGAATGAATAGAAAGGAACTAGGACTAGAAAGGGACTTCCTTAACCAGGTCAATACCATCCAAAACCAATGTAAGGCAACCCTCATACTTAAGATTGGGAAGGAAGCATGTTGTGGCTATTAATGGTTCTATTCAATGTTATTCTGGAGGCTTTATATAATACAATGGACAAGTAAAAATAAATGAATAAATAAATAAATAAATAAATAAAATAAATATCGTCTAGATGGGAAAAGAAAAAGGAAAACTCCCTTTACTGACAGAGGACACAACAGCCTTACACAAAAATTTTTATGGACTCTTCATAGAATTAGATCTGGTCAATAAAAGTAGCAAATGTGCCAGATACAAGCGGCAATACACAAAAATCAATGGTATATCAATATTTCTGAAAAATCAGAAATTGGAATAAAATATAATTTAAGACATCATCACAATGTGAAACAAGCAAGATTGTTTTATGCATTATAAATTCTGTACCTGAAGAATATGTTCGGTTAAGTCAAAGGAGGAGATTATGAGATAATGTAAATGTTTCCCTGATGTTCACTTAGAATCTTCGATCGATTTAAAGGTTTGATGTCCTACGTCAGCCCTAAAGCTCTTAATTTTAATTTATATTTCTTAAACTTGAGCCACATCTTGTTGCATTTCTTTATAGAGTTCTATTTCTAAGTCTATTCAGCTAGATCAGTTACAATCAGGGCTAAAAATGTGATTTACCAGTGAATGAAAATGAGCAAGAGAAAAAATGAATTTCTTGTCGTTTTACCGAGAGTTGGAGCAAAGAGGAATAAAAGCTAAAGTTGGATATCTCTATTTAGCTGGGGGAAGGGAGCTGCTTTAAGGAGGCATGGACAGTAGTAGATAAAAGAGTATTTGGATCAGAAATCCATATGTTTCCCTTCAGTTAGCCTCAGTGCATAAGGTTGCTCAGTTGTTTTCTGGGGCAAATCTGAAACAGTGCCTAGTTGTGGCTGTATATGAGATATCTCCAGACTGTTTCCAACTCAGACAGTAGCATACTGTATTTATTTATTTATTTATTTACAGGCTTAATCTTATTGCTAAGATATTTTTATCTCATTGTGTGGATACTCAACAACTAAGTTCAGAAAAACAAATCATAAATTTCCATATATATATTCACTGCAAAACAGAGCATTATACCTGAATTATGGAATCTTAATAAATGTGGCAGAAGTTCTAAATTTATATGCTTGCTCATAATTACTAACATTGATATTTCTAAAGTGCAATTATATAAAACACATCTTATAGTTGACTGTGTTAATTATTGTTTTGACATTTCTTCTGTAACTGAAGGTGCATTCTAAAGTTCTAGGTGTATGAGTCAACTTAAAATGGGCATTATTTTAAGACTAGATTGTGGTAAGATTTCTATAAAATTAAATTTAAAATAAAATTATTATAAAAAGTATAAAAATTATGTTTAATAAAGACAAAGAGGCTAAATCTCTACTCCATTAGTTTCTTTGATTAGTGTTATTTTGATACACAGAGTTAAATAATTATGTGTATAAATTGGAATTAAAATTTAGTCATAAATAACTACCTGCCATCTTTATCATGCATATAGCTTCAATGAATTTAAGATACTTCAATTTGTATTTCAAGAACACATTAAATGTTCAACTCTTATTTCAACTAAATGAATAAAGATTGTTTATACTTTCATAGATCGTAAGCTATAAAGGAGTTCTGCTATTTCTAAGTGTGTTTCATGGTATTCGTTTTCTGAGTTCCACATGATTTTTCTTTTCAGGGGTATGAAAAAGGGAAGCAGTTATGTATCGTTGTTATGCTGATATTGGTAGTAAAATATCTTTTATTCAGGTGTAATAATCAGCCTATCAGAAAATTATTTTATTTGTTCTTATATTGTACTGATTTTCATTCCAAAAGACAATTTCTCATTTTGGCTTTTTCAAATAATTAAAGTTTGACCTCACTTCTTTTTCTTTAACTTCTGTTATATTTATGTATTTTGAATGGTCAATATTATCCTGTACTTTACTTCAGTAGCAGTAAATACAGTTGCTACAGAAGACTGAAGCTTGCAAGGATTTCAGTTAGTTTTCAGAACAGAGCAGATCACCTCCCTGAATCCCTATCCTATGAATAAATATCCTACTGTCTGGAGCAGGTGTTGCATAATTACCAAATACTTTCCCTCTTCTATCCGTGCTTAGTATAAGACAGGACAGGTAAATGACCATTTTCCTCCCTGGCCAGCCCTCATTCTCCCTGGTTAAACTGCAAAATATAAACCCCGAAAAGGAGAGGGAAATTGTTGCCATGGAAATTCACCCATGGTTCCATTAATTTACTTTTCACAGAATATTATTTTTTACTGTTTTGAATTTTGATTCAAAATGTAGCTGGTCTGAATTTGTGTTAAAGGTATTTAAAAGGGGGATGGAAAGAAAAGGAGCAGAATGTGACACAGCAGAGCAGCCTGCTTCTAACACAAGCATTCTTCCAGGCACTTTCCAGAAGTTTCCATGTTGCTCTGTGCTTTCATTGCTGTAACATTAGAGAGATATCATGCAAATATTTTCTTTAGCATGAAATAAAGCTTGAATTCAATATTTATCCATAGACAATGTTGACATTCAGCCACGCTACCTCGTTATTCCTGGTACATTTTCCTCTTCTTGGAATGTGTTTCCTTGTCTGTTCTCACGGAAAAGCCCTAGTAATTGTGTGGGGTTCAGGTTGAACAATTTTTGTTCAAGGAGGCCTTCCTTGTTTAATTTTGTAAAAGCAAAGTAGATCATTTTTTCCTATTATATCACCATAACAGTTCAAGCATAACTTCTGCAAAACTTTATTTCATTTGATAAGCAAAGTATGGCTCCAATGTGTAGACCCTAAGCAACAAGTGGGCAGAGGGTGAATCTCCCCCTCAGCAGTACATAGTGGGAGCCCAGCATATGGGGAGCACTCCACTTCATTGATGAATGAAAAAATGAATAAATGAATGAAGGAACACATTTGGTATCATCTTTTTTTTTTTTTTTTTTGAGACAGAGCCTCAAGCTGTCCGCCTGGGTAGAGTCCCGTAGCATCACAGCTCACAGCAACCTCCAACTCCTGGGCTCAACTGAGTCTCCTGCTTCAGCCTCCCAAGTAGCTAGGACCACAGGTACCTGCCACAATACCTGGCTATTTTTTGGTTGCAGCCATCATTGTTGTTTGGCAGGCCCAGGCTGGATTCAAACCCACCACCTTAGGTATATGTGGCTGGTGCCTTAGCCACTTGAGCCACAGGAGCCAAGCCACATTTGGTATCATCTTAAGACTGGGCATTAGTCAAAATTCTATAAGCCCCCCTGAATACTTATTAAATCATACATTAGAACCTAGAGGAGTTTCACTCAATGTAGTATCAACAAGAATAATAATAAATAACTCTATTTTATGCCCAGTAGAATGCTAAGTGTACTGTGTCACCTAATTGTCCAAATCTTATAAGAATTCATTTTACAGATATGAACTTTTTGTGGCTGAGAGGTTAAGCAAGATCTTAATTTACCTTAAGATATATATATATATATATATATATATATATCTCCAATGTCTCTCTATATTGGACCCAACTAGTCTGATCCCAAAGTCATTCAACTAGAATAAGCGCAGACTGAGTAGAGCTGACTCTTTGGGGTATAGACTTGTAACCTATCTTGCATAGTATGATAATTCCAAGTTAACAACTACTGGCAGTCATAATACTTTCTCTGGGTAACATTATAAATATTAATATAACTATCAAATAATTAAAGATATTGAAGGCAATATTGTTAAATTCATATAAATAAACAAATCATGTTGTCATTACTGATTAAAAATCAAGTAAAGCAGAATACAAGCACAGCCTGTAGCAGGATCTGTTCAGTACTGCTAATTTAATAAACTGAGTGATTTTTATTAAGCTCTTACTATACATTCTCATGTCTGGACTTAGAGATGGATGATATAGAAGAGAATGGGGACATTTCAACCTCTTTATAGCAGAATGAACCCATGGTTAATTGCAACCTGGACAAATGAGAATTCATTAATAATTAAGCTATTTACACATGACTCAGATTTGTTTTCATTTATTCAATCCCAACTCTTAATTCCTATGCCTTCTTATATTGTCATCTCTTCTTCTCCTTCAGATCTCATTAAATGTAGCTGTTTTTTCCAGAACGTCTTCTTCCATCTCTAATTTAACTTATAAGATATTTTTTCCCATAGCAACCATGTCCACAAACTGATGTGACTGCCTATCCTATCACATTGTAATTGCACTGTTTCTCCATTAGTTTGGAATTCCGTACAGACAAGTATTAGCTCATTCTGTGTGTGTTCATAGTACTGAGAAATCTATATTTGGGGATATTTACATTACAGACTCAGTTCAGAAAATAAAAACTACAAAAAAGAGCAAAAGAGAATATTATTGAAGGGAAATCTGGATCCTTGACTGATTA
Source organism: Galagoides demidoff (assembly GCA_963574575.1). Taxonomy (NCBI): domain Eukaryota; kingdom Metazoa; phylum Chordata; class Mammalia; order Primates; family Galagidae; genus Galagoides; species Galagoides demidoff. The sequence continues at coordinate 9,447 of CAUYQV010151019.1, read as the reverse complement.
AAACTAATGATTTTTTTAAACCTGTTTTCTAAGTGCCTTTACTTAAATAGTCACTTTGCCAGAATAGCTGAGGAGTTTTAGAAAAAGAAGAGTTTAGCTTATTAGAGTCAGATAATGGGGGTAAAGCTGTAGGAAGAGGAGAGGAAGACTCTGGAGAAGAAAGAATATTAGCTAGCTTTGAAACAGTATTTTGAGGCAACACAGTACTTGCGTTTTCGATGCATTTTGTAGCCTTAGATACCAATGGAGATGTGTGTCCTATTTAGACTGCATGATTTTATAGCTATTGACTTTCAGTTTAGTTCCAAGAAAAACAAGCTGTTTGAAGCTACCCATATTGTTTGATCATGTTACCAGCTGGAGTTCCCAACGAAGGGGGGTATCTTGGCATGACATCCATCTTTGAGAACTCGCACTGTAATTAAATTTATCTAGGCATATTGATGCTAAGGCTGAACTTACAAAAGCTGAAATATCAGACATGCAAAACAAAACCACAGAGTAAAGTGCATACTCCCTCAAAGATGGCATTCTTTAAACAGGAGGAAATCTTCTTCATAAACCAGGAGGCAAAATCATGCGATCACCCTCCCTTCATGGTCTTCTCTGGCTCCATTTGTCAGGGTTTGACAAACGTGATTTTATTTTTTCTTAATTCTGTTTTTAACTATTATGGGTTAAAATGAGTCTAGTTTCATTCTGGTTTTCCTGGCATCATTTGTGAAAAAGACTATCCTACCCCATTACGTGTTCGTGTCCTTGGCACCATCATCAAAGATAAATTTACTACAAATGTGTGGATTTTTCTCTGGGGTCTCTATTCTGCTCCATTAGCTAACATATCTGTTTCTATGCCAGTACCATACCTTGTTGTTTATTAGAGGCTTGTAGTATAATTTGAAGTCAGATAATTTTATGCCCCCAGTTTTCTTCTGTTTGTTCAGGATGGTTTTGTCTATACTGGGTTTTTTTGGGGGGGAAGGGGCAATATAAATTTAAGAGTTTTTTTTTCTATTTTTGTGAAGAAGTTCATTGGTATTGTGATGGGAAGTTTTTTGGTTCATAAGGACATTTTAACAGTAGTGATTTTTCTGTATTTTATATTCTCTTCAATTTCTTTCATCAAGGTTTATTGTTTTCATTGAGGGGATCTTTCACTTCTTTGGTTAAGTCGCTTCATAATATTTTATTTTATTTGTAGCTGTTATAAATGGGATTTCTTTCTTGGTTTCTTTTTAGGATTGTTTTCTGTTGGCATAGAGACATGCTACTTATTTTTGTGTGTTGAAGTATCTTTTAAATTTATTGGATTTTAGTTTCTTGGTGGAATCTTTAGGTTTTCCTAAATATAAGATTCTACCATCTGCAAACAAGTTAAAATTTAAGTTCACCTTTTACAATTTGGAGGCTCTTTATTTCCTCTCTTGTCTGATTGCACAAGGTAGAACTTCCACTTCCATGTTGAATAACAGTGTTGAAAGTGGGAATCCTTGTCTTGTTTCAGATCTTAGAGGAAAGGCCTTTTGTTTCTCTCTGTTCACTATTATACTAGCTATGGGTCTGCCACATATAACCTTTTATCATATTTAAGTCAATTACTTCCATACCTAATTTTTCAGAGTTTTCTTCACATCGTGAAGCAATGTTTCATTTTCTTAAATTATTTTTAAGGATCAAGTCAAATGATCACATGACTTTTTCCTTTGTTCTAAGATATATCACACAGAGGTGATATATTGAACAATTTTTGGACCCCTGGAATGAATCCTACTTGATCATGTTGAATAATTTTTTAATGTGTTTTTGAAATTGGTTTACTAGTGTTTTTATTTGTTTGTTTGTTTTGGCCTGGACTGGGTTTGAACCCGCCACCTCTGGCATATGGGGCTGGCGTCCTACCCTTTTGAACCACAGGTGCTAGGTTACTAGTGTTTTATTGAGGATTTTTTCATCTATGTTCATCAGAGATACTGGCCTGTAGTTTTCTTTTGTGATGTATGTCTTTGTCTCATTTTGGTATCAGGGTGATACAGGTTTGATAGAGTGAGTTTGGGAATATTCTTTTGGCTCACTTTATTGGTAAAGTTTAAGTAAGATTGGCAATAGTTCTTCTTTGACTATTTGGTAGAATTAAGCAGTGAAGCCGTCTAGTTTTCTTTGATAGGAGTCTTTTATGACTGCTTCTAATCTACCTCATCACATGTTATTAATTTATTTACATTTTAGATTTCTTCCAGTTTGCTAAGGGCATTTTCAGATTCCAACCTACTCGTGTTGAATGTCAGTCCTTTGCATGACAATTCAAGATATCAAAATTTACATGGCATTTATCTTATTATTAGTCATTGATTTTTCAGTCAGTGACATTTTACATGGAATACTAAAACCTAATTTGTTTGGGGGGCAAAGTCTTGCTCTGTTGTACAAGCTAGAGAACCATGGCCTAAGTCTATGTCACAGCAACCTCAGACTTCTGGGCTCAAGTGATCCTCCTGCATCAGCCTCCCAAGTAGCAAGGACTACAGGTGCTCACCACCATTCCAGGATAATATGTCTATTTTTAGTAGAGAAGGGGTCTTGTTTTCTTAGTCTGGTATCAACTCCTAACCTCAGGTGATCTTCCTGCCTTAGCTTCCCAGAGTGTTCAGATTACAGGCATGAGCCACTGTGCCTGACTTAAAACCAACTTTCTTTTTTCTTTTTTTTTTTTAATTTGGTGATAGATATCTAATTCTTAATCCCAATTTTCTGAAAGGAATAATAATGACATTGAATCACTAAACAACATATTGAAATGACCTTCTGAGTTAAGAGGAATATCAAGAATACAGTACAAAACTCTTGGTATTCATAGACTTAGAGATTGGATTATCTGTTTTAAAAAGAAACATTTCTACTTTAACTAAACTGAAGTAAAGGAGGGCTTGAGGGCCTCACTGATTATGATTTATCCTAACTGTTCTAATATACATCTAGCATATTTGAAAACTTTTAAGAATTTTTTCTGTATGAGTATTATTATTTACTCAAGTGAAATCTTGCCAACTTGATCACCTTTGTGGTTTCTTTACCCCTGAGACATGTGGCTGATGAGACTATAAATGGCAAATACAGTGTTCTAATTTAAAAAAGAGAATTTATATTACCGGATCCATAACTCTTTCTGAATATATAAATCCCCTGCTTGTATGTGTGTATGCTCATAAAAGACATGTAGAAATTGAGCGAATTGGGCCCAAAGGTGTTCTGTTGCACTGCCGTGCATAATAATAGATACAATTTATCTTGGTTGTTCCTTACAACAAAAGCAATATATTTAAAAGACACCTGGGGTTATAGAAAGAAATGAGATTTATGTTTGCAAGGTTTTGGAAATACTGACAATTAAAAGTTAAATTGAGGAATATAAAACAAAACATGAGACTATTTTTTTCCAAAAGTAAATATAATCAATTCATCTTGACAAAATGATATTAAAATAAAGCTACTATTATTGTTCTAAAAATATATTATTGGGAAAAATTTTGTCACTTGAGAGGGCTACCTTTATAATTTAAAAGCACAAAAATTACTTATTAAGCAGGTGGTTCGGGCAAAATTCTTTACAAGGGCACTCTTCAGAACACAAGAGATGGTCCTGATGTATTTATGACCACTGGGAATTTCATAATATAGCAAGACACAAGAGATAAGAACATAGAAATTATGATTCAAGACACAATGTGATAAATGTTTCATCCACGATTAACTATGGGAGGGACTAAAGAAGGGGAAAGAATCTAAATCTAGTGAGTCTATTTTAGTTTAAGTTGTACCCAATGTCTTCAGATTATTTGACATCAATCTGATTTGCAAATAGCCAGCCTTAATTTTTAAGAGTTAAGAGTAACAGGGGAACTTAATCAATGTAATGAATGCTCACTATGTCCTGGGCACAATATCAAACAGGCTCATAATTATTATGCTGTTCAATATTTCCAACAAATCTTTTAAGAAGTCATTACTAGCTGCATTTTACAAATGACACAGTGTAGTCACAGTAACCGCACCGCTGTCCTATGGTTACCAAGTGATGCAATGTAAAAATGAAACCTGATTTCTTCTTTAGGGGATGAGTCTTTTAGAAAAAGGAGAATATTATCCACACATATAGTATATACATATATTCTATTTCTAGTTTATACATACTATTGTGCAACTTATAAAAGTGTGAAGTTGAGCATGTGCCAGTATCTTGTTTGTGGTGGAATTTTAAGATTAGGATGGTTCCTGCATTGAAAAATTTTAAAGAAAAAGTATAAAAATGCATTCCTTCTTTGCTCTGCTTTTCAGACAACAGAGCCCTCAAAGCAGAGAGAGTAAACTGGCTTAGTTTAGTCCCTGGGAAGATACATTCCTCAACCAATCTGCACATCTAGCAATTCATATGTTTCAAGACTAATATTGTGAAAGAGTCCAGTGAATTTTGCACCCAACATCCCTGGTGATATTCTCTTTCCAAGATGGCCTTAATGTTCTCTCAGCTGTACTAAATCTAGACACACATATTTCTGATTTTAGGTCCCTGACTTCACTTTTCTTAGATCATCTACTTCAGAAAAACTATAATTATAAATCCTTTCATTGCCACTTAAAAGGTCTTCAAATCTTTTGATTATGCATATTTCTTCCATTTGACTGTCTTTTTATCCTTTTGGTTGTTTGATTTATAGAAATGTTTATGTTACGCAAAGCTGTACTTTAGAATATATTTTGCACCCAGTGCAAGCTGTGTATTTTCTCCTAGTGTCTCTGGTTTAAACTTTGTTTGTGGTGTCTTACAAACACACGCACACCCACACACGTACACACCTGACCCATTCTGTTCCTCTGAGAACACTCATATAATTACAACAGTATAAATGATGACATGATATAAATAATTCCTTAATTTGTAAGTAATTTTTCATGCACACTCTAAAGTTATTAATCTGGTTGTAACTAATCTAGTTACTCTAATATATAATAATGTTACATTTTAAAATAGAGATAAATTTTGCTTCTTACCTATAGTACATATTTTCAAACTATTTTTCTATAGAGATTCTGTGAAAGAAGAGAAGGGATCAAGATACAAAGTTTACATGTTTAAGATGTAAGGCCTACTTAAAGGAAAGATTTCACGCTAATAATATTTAAAAATCCGCTGGCATTATGGCTACAGCAATAAATAAGCTCCTAGGTGGACATTTATTTGTTATTTAGCCAATAGCTTTAACTGCATAGGTTTTTGGGGGGGAGAGGAGTAGTGATATATATACAAAGAGCCATAGTTTTCTATTTGCCTAGGGTAAATAAAATGCCATTCTTTAAAAAATTATAAGCAGGGAAGCACAATAGCATTTGTATTAACAGTAGAAGCAATAGTTTCAGGAGAAAGGTAATCTTGCATTGTGATTAAAAATAAGGATTTGGGAGTTACACTGACTGATTTTTAAACTCAGCTTGACCTTGGCTAAATTGGATAGTGTAGCCACCCATCAATTCTCTCATTGGCAAAATCTACTCACTTCATGAACTCGTGAACATGAAGTTGGTTGTCATCCTCAGAGTGTTTAAAATGCCGCTGGAGGCACAGCAAGTGCTCCGTGAATGTTAGCTGATAATAGTATTGTTATTTTTACCACTGCCATTATGATCAGCAGTAACAGTAATAATGGAATTCATAAAGTAATAAATCCCTGCATATACCAAGAGGAGGACGATCTAAGAGGGTCAAACAGGATGGTTATAAGAATATTCCCGTCTGTGGATGTCCTCAGCTAAACAATATGCGAAATGTAAAGAAATGGCAGTAAAAGCCTTGCATGATATTTTAAGGCAAGAGAAATTCATTTAATAACTATTTGGTGAGAATTGAGCACATAATATGTTCACCTTTTAGATTTAATGCTTCGCTTTAATATAAACCATGAGCTCTGAACTCAGGGGACTGAAAGATGCACCAGGTAGGTGAGAGCTGACAGCGTGCTATTGGGGAGAAAAGTGACAGATAGCTCAGGTCAATCCCGGTGTGCGACACCTCAAACAGCCTAAAGGTGGTTGGAACTGGCTACAGGGGACAAAGTGAGAGTGGGTGTGAGGACAGAGAATCTGAAGAGGGAAGCAGATTGTATTAGACAGCGTACACTGTCTCCAGGAGGTTTAAATATCTTAAAAAGTATGGAAGTACCCTTGATGGAAGCATTTTAAAACCAGGGAGTACCACAATGAGATTTTTGGAACATTTGTTTAGAAGAGTAATATTTGCAGATTATGTGTGAGAAAGGGAGCAACCCATTTTACTATTTCAAGCTGGTGCTTAATGGTTATGGGAACCGGGAAAAGCAATGGAGCCTAAGTATGTTGGAGATAAATTATAAGACGTAGCGATTAAGTGGATGCGTGATGATTGAAGGCTGGCTGGGGGCAAAATGCGGTTATGGGAATGCTCAGGATTCTGGTTGTCTTACTAACTGAATGACAACACTGCTGATCAAAACGGTGAAGGAGAAAGCAGGTGCAGGTTTGGGAAGAGGGAGGAGTAGGGGAAATTCTCCAACTGGGGCGTCTTGAAAACTCACATGAAAGTTTTATCTCACAGGATGATACATCCATGTAACTCAAGGGTGCAGAGAGGCTGGATAACAGAATTTAGCAGTATGGAGATTATATCAAACACAAGTAGTTGAGAAATTGTTCCTGAGATTTGGGGAGAGAGGTGAAGTCCCACCGGGATTAATCCCTGGCAGCATTTAAGAGTTGTGAAATAATAGGAACCCAAAGGGAGACTGAGCAATGGCGGAGAAGTCCATGGAAAACTTGAGGAAGTGTGCTGCAGTATTCATCAAGTGTGGCATATTTCTAGGGCAGAGAAAGAGGCCAGGATAACCACGGATGAGGGAAAAAGTGAGCTCAGAATTCTAGTATGTAGTGATTTCTGAAAGATTTAAGAGTTAGATTGCCCTGTATTATAGATTGAATTGGAAGCGAAGAAATTAAACTGGGAGTCAAAGTCAAAATAACTATTTCAATACATTTATCTGAAAATGAATATGCAAAGAAACGATATGATTAGAGTCCTATTTTACTTAGTTTTGTGCTACTATGGGAAAGAGGTAAATAGTAAGCACGTGTAAATATTTAAATATGTAAAGAGATTATATGCTAACATGTGAGTTAAGACATAAGATAACGGGTGGAATCAGCCCTCTGGACAGGCCAGTAGTGATTAGGATCTGGTGCTAAGGTTGTATTATTTGACCAGATATGGGGAAGGGGATGTCTCTTCCACTGACTCAGAAAGAAAGTAAATGCAGACATGTTTGAGTTACTATGTCTGGTGGCAGAAAGTTTTTGTGTAACGGTCCCTGGTTCCCTTTTGAAATAAAGTGATGTCACCTACTAAAATGACAGAGCAGAGTGTGGCACGCAAAGTATAAGACAATAAGAACTCTTATTGAAAATAATTTTAAAGAAATTCAATAGTGTTGGCAAGATGAACTGTGATAGAAAATCAGATTGATGGCCATGAATATTTAGTGATTGGATTTTGGATCTCAACGAATGTTCCCAGGTAGACTTATAAACTTGCCTAAAAGAGCATAGGCAAGCATTTTTTTCACATTTCAGATTAATATGAGGGTATATGCTATTCAGTTACATTGTTTGCATTTGTGAGTTAAAGTCCAAGTTGTACTTATGACATTCACCTAGGGACTGTGCCATTTACCTGTAAATTGTACCCCCTTAGTTGAAAGCTTACCAAACCCTCCTAGCCTGTCCCTTCTTCTTGAATTTAATTGAGTTCTGTCATATGTGCAAAGATTGGTTGGAGATTTTTCATGAGGAAAAAAATGAAATTAAAATGTAGACAGATACTGAGAAGGTTGGAAGGGAGTGTTTGAAATGTGAGGCCATGACATCTGAAGAAAATGTCTAGAAAACTGAAAGCAAGAGAGAGCTATGGGAGAAAAGACAGAGGGAGGTAGATAGGAATTCTGATGGAGTGGAAATAGCTGTACTGGGAGTTATTGAGTGAGTGAGCAGCATGTATAGAAGGCTGTGATCAAAAGATAAATGGTTACTTTAATATATCCAAATCCAGCCAGATATATCTCATTCTGTATAATTGTTCTTAGAACAACATGTGGGTCCTAGTTATTTATAGGTTCAATTATTCCTTAAGGAAATTTACTTCTGTTTTACCTTTGCCTATATTTTTCTGTTCTAACTTTTGGGTTGTATAATATAGGAACATCAATTATCCGTAGGGCAAATTGGCTTTTTCTGTCCTTTATATCTGTCACTGTGTTGGCAATGATGAATAGAGTGTGATGGCGCAGGCCTTTTTCTTGGTAAGTCGTTTGTATTTCTTCCACGTCTATGCTGTTCCCTTCACTTTCACATCTCCATTTTACTTCTGTTTCTTGGGCTACTTGTGGAGTCAATTTATTTCGACTGCATTTGAATTCTCTTTTCATCTCTTTCTGCGATGTACCATTTTGTCTTTGAGCTTAGATGATTTGGACCCTGATTCTGCTCCATAATCCTCCTGTACCTTGTACAAAGTCACATGTACACTTTCCCTTGAAGATGCCACACACAGTGTCTCCCACAGGCATGGAACACTGTTACCTCTTCAGAAGTTTTCCTTAGTTATTGGGTTTAAAGCAATTCCAACACCACCCCAATTGCTTCAGAGTTGTGGTGTTGTCTTCTTAACACTGAAAAATCAAGTTGGTTAGAGTTAATGGAACAGAGTATCAGACTGGGGGAGCTACATTAAAAACAAAAAGCAAAAACAAGAGATCTGCAGGGTTTTAGCCTGTAATTTTTAGCAGAATAATGGATAGGTCATATGAACAAACCATCCAAAACTGATAAAATCAGAGGGAAAAGTCTCTGCAACTTATGCAGATTTGGGAATAGCGCCTGTTTCCACCAGCTGCACTGGAAAAGTTCATAATTTGTAAGACAGTAGGTAAAATATTGAAGAGGATTTTGTCACAATAGTGAAAAATTGTGGGATGGGCAACTATTTTGCTACTATATAACAATTTTAAAAGTAGGGTCTTCAATGACAAACCATTTTAGGTAACCTAACTGAATCTTAGAAAAAAGGCTCCAAGGGTATTTACAGAAATGCAAATATCCTGGGCCCTAGCAGGTAAACTTCATATTGTTTGGGGATCAGGAATCTGGAGGAAGCTTAGCTAGGTGGCTCTGGTCGATGAGGTTGCGGCCAGGAAGTGTGTGTCATCACAAAGCTTGACCAGGGTTGAGTGGTGTCTTCCAAGGTGGCTCACTCTACACATGGTGAGGGCTAGTCCTTTTTTTTTTTTTTTTAAATTAAATCATAGCTGTGTACATTAATGCAATCATGGGGTACAGTGTGGTGTTTTCATATATAATTTGAAATACTCTCAT
>CAUYQV010151015.1:0-10875 GCA_963574575.1 Galagoides demidoff | reverse complement strand
TCTCAACCTTCCTAATGCCGCGACCCTTTGATACAGTTCCTCATGTTGTGGTGACCCCCAACCATAAAATTAGTTTCCTTGCTACTTCATAACTGTAATTTTGCTAGTTATGAATCATAACGTAAATATCTGATATGCAGGATGGTCATAGGCAACCCCTGTGAAAGAGTCGTTCGACCCTCAAAGGGGTTGCAACCCACAGGTTGAGAACTGCTGGTATAAAGGAATAAAGGTGCACAAACTCTGGCATCTTAAACACAATGCCATCACCTGGCTGGTCAGGACACCAGATGGCCCAGTCACTGTACCTGCACCCCGTTCAGCACCTTCCATGGGCTCATCAGGGAAAGCATCCCACCCCTTCGTGATTTCTTACCTTTCCCACCAACCCTCCCACTATGTCCCTCAGCCCGTCCTTCCATCACTCTACCTCTCTCCCTGACATCTGCCAAGTGCTGCCCACTTCACAGACCATCCTCTGCTGCCCACTCCTCTCTCGGCTTTGAAAATTAGAAAGAGAGGGAATGCGACTTGGTCTCCCCTACTCCTTTAAATGAGGACATTTTAAGTCCAGACTCACCAAAGACACACAGAAATGCCATGGAGTGCACAAGTGAGTTCTACCAAAAGAAAAAGAATTAAAAAAAAATTAACAGAGGATGGCACCTGTAGCTCAGTGGGGTGGGCGCTGGCCACATACACCTAGGCTGGTGGGTTTGAACCTGGCCCAGGCCAGCTAAACAACAATGACAACTGCAACAACAACAACAATGCCATCGGGCGTTGTGGTGGGTGCCTGTAGTCCCAGCTACTTAGGAGGCTGGGGCAAGAGAATTGTGTAAGCCCAAGAGTTCGAGGTTGCTGTGAGCTGTGACACCACGGCACTCTACCCAGGGTGACTGAGTGAGATTCTATCTCAAAAAAAAAAAAAAATTAACAAAGAGCAAATAAAAATGAGCCCAACGTTGTGTGTGATGAAGGAGGGTAAGATTTTAGTTCAGCTTTATGAGGAAATGCTAAACCATCACAGGAAAATGAAGATGACACACGCATTTCACAATTGGACAAGTTCTGTCTCTACAGAGCTAAGTCACGCAATGCTTTAAATACAGAGGTGAAATGAGAACCCAAGAAAAGATGAAAATGTGGAGTCTGGGGCAGGTGCTCAGCCTTAGCTGAGCCTGACCGGACCTGGCTAACTCCCAGCCCCTCTTCTTTCCCTATCTTGCCTAGACCCATTTTCTCCTTTGAGTCCCACAGATCAGACATTTGAGGAAAAGAGCTAGATGAAGCCTAAGGGTGTTTGACCTCTGGGGAATCCCTGAATCTTGACTTGTTCCCTACATTTAAAAGTGCCACAAATCCAATTCACAGAAGCTGGCCCAGCAGATGTGGTAACATCCCACACTCCAGATTTCTCAGGAGACCTGGAGCCCAGACTGGGGACATGGAGAGGATGTTTTCAGCAAAAGGATGGGCTGCCTTGGAGGGAACAGCAGAGTCCTGATCATTTTCTGGCAGTCCACATGCATTGCCAGGCGCCCACACCAAGTTGCCTACCAGCACCCTACCTTCCCCTCCAGAGAAAGCCCAGGACTCAGAAAATGTATTTCATAGAAACTCATCAACCCAGTTCCCAAATGGTACAGCAGCTTAGCAAAGTCAGGAGGTAAGTGTTGGAACAGGAAAAAAGGAAGGTGAATGTTGAAGAAAATCAAACAAAGCAAAAAAAAAAAAAAAAACTCAGCTATTTTTAAAAGAATGAATGTCAGGGAAACATCAGTAGGATCCAACATGGAATCAGATTCCAGCCGTGTCACACTCAGAGGAAGTGGCAAAACCATGTTTCCTCCAAAAAGTAGAAAATGGTTTCTCAAATGTGCATTTTGCTTAGCTGGCTTCACTGTTGTCGTGGCCGTCCTCTCTAATGGGTGTTGCTATCCTGCTAAATTTGGCTATCTCCTGAGGGACGTCACCCTTGTCCTTCCCTGGTAAGTTCAAAGTTGGCAGAGAGAGAATAAAAATATACTCCTAATTCCTGGGCGAGTATCCAAAAACCACTACAGAAAAACCTGTCAGCTTCCGCGTTTCCCTCCTGCTTGAACATGCCCAGACATGCTGAGCTCTGCAAACCCCAGGCCCCAGGCCCACATTTTATGGAGCCCCCTTTAAGGAGAACAAGAAGCTCACTCTCCTCAGCAAGACCTTACAAATCCAGGCCAGATGTTGGGTGGGTTTTCTGTTGCTATGAAATTTTACATATTTAAAACAAAAAGTCAAATGCAGACAAAATCTGCTTTCCCACTGGTGGCCCTGTCTCTGTGAGACAGCTCATAACTTCAGGGTTGAAAGGGTTGAGCACTTTATGGCCACACCTGAGGGAACATCTCACCCAGTGGCCTGACCATGAGCCCCATATCCTGAGCAAACAAGGCCCCGAAACAAAGGTGTGGCATCATAAGTCCAATTTTCAGGGCAGGAGGCAGAAGGAGCCACACCCCAAGAAAAGGAAAAGACACTTTTGTTGTTGACTAAAGCCCGCAACCAAAGAGAATATAAATTACTCCTTGCCCAAACTAGTGCTATTGGTTTTAAAAAGAGAATATGAGAGAAAGAAAAAAGTCAAGCCATATCCCAAGGCAGCCTTTTCTGGGGCTGCCGGACTGTTGGAGCATAGCTCAGTTCAAAGGCAAAGACTCTTCATGAGGTTTTTACATGTGGGAAAACCCAGTCATGGATATAAAGTGAACTCTGAAATTCCTTCATCAACAAATTCAGAAAACCAGATGAACAGGCGGCCTTGGCCATGGCACTGCAGAGCAAAGACCAAGATTCTCCATGGAAATCTGGACTCGGTGGTTGGCCTCCCCGGCCATAGCAGCTGTGTTCCCAAATGTAAGGGTAAATGGAGAAAAAAATCTTCAGCCACTTCCTTCAAGTCAACCAGAGCTTTTGCAGAGAAGGAAGAGGAGGTGTATACATCAGAACATTTCATCCAAATCGGATCCCCAGCTGACAAGCTTGTTTTTCCTGGCCAGGCCCTGGAGGGTGGATGTCCCTCTTGGGATTGCCAGCAGTATGAGGTCTTGGGAGACCACAAGGCCCTCAGTGTTTGTGGCAATAGTTGATTTTGCCTTCTGACTGCTCCAGGACATCCAGCATCTCCTCAATGATGGCCCTTAGTGCCCTGCCCAGCTGGTCTGCATTGTATGGTTTGCCCAGTGGGGGCACGTGGACAAAGGCTGATCGGCCATGGCTCTGGTACAGAGAGGTATAGTAGGTGAAGTCACAGAGATACCTAGGCCGCAGGGCATGGGGAGGCAGGAGAGAGACCAAAACAGGGTCAGAGCATCAGTACATGGACCAATAGGCTAGCCTCCATCCAAGCGAAGACCTCCAACCTTACCAGAAACCCACAGAAAGAAATATCACTTCTCCCTCCTTAGGTTGGACAAAAATGAAAATACCCAGTAACTCCCAGTGCTATCACACATGTGGGGAAGCGGGCAGAGTGAGATGCTAGTGGGAATGAAAATTGGTTGTTGTCCTAGGGAAGGCAATTTGACAGGCTAGTAAAATTATAATTGCCCAGGGTGGTGCCTGTGGCTCAAAAGGGTTGGGCGCTGGTCCCATATGCCAGAGGTGGTGGGTTCAAACCCAGCCCCGGCCAAAAACTGCAAAAAAAAAAAAAAAAAAAATTATAATTCCCCAGACTTTACGACTTGGTAGGTCTAGTTTTTAGAATCTACCATCAGGAACCATCTGGATGAGGGCACAAGAAAACACAAATAAGGATGTTCACTGCTGCATCTTTATGTACAAAAGCAGAAAAAGAGCAAGCAACCTAAATGCAGAGTGGCTTAGTATACTCTGGTTTATCTGTACCGTGGACTACTACAAAGCCATTTATAAGGAATATGATAGGCCAGAAGAAAATGAAGAACTGTCCATCATTGGGTAAGTGGGGGAAAAAAAGAGAGATAAAGAGAGAAAATGGAGCACTCTCCAAGATACATGCTAGTGCACACAAGTGAAAACCGAGAAAGGGAATTCTCAGGAAAATGCACACCCTGTGACTCCATCCATGTAAAAGCAAAGCAAAATAAAGCAAAATCCTAAACCTACACAAGAGATCTTTATGTATGTGTATGGAGGCATGCAGATGAGGAGGAGGGTCCATGGTTTAAGTTTCTGAATTATCAGAGATGTCACTTATAGGGAAAGAGGGAGGGCAAGAGAATTTTTCACAATGAGAATGTATGAGGATACAATCTAGAATTATCCATGTGATTAAAAATTCATAAAAAAGGGGGTGGCGCTTGTGGCTTAGTGAGGAGGGCGCCAGCCCCATATACTGAGGGTGGCAGGTTTGAACCTGGCCCTGGCCAAACTGTAACAAAAAAATTGCTGGGCATTGTGGTGGCCGCCTGTAGTCCCAGCTATTCCGGAGGCTGAGGCAAGAGAATTGCCTAAACCCAAGAGCTGGAGGTAGCTGTGAGCTGTGATGCCACAGCACTCTACCCAGGGTGACAAAGTGAGACTCTTTCTCTAAGAAAAAAAAAAAGGACTGGCTGGGATAAGTGGCTGAGTCTGTAATCATAATTTGGGAGGCTAAAATTGAAGGATTGCTTGAGGCCAGGAGTTCAAGACCAGCCTAGGCAACATAATAGATGCCTATCTCTAAAAAAATTTAAAAATTAGCCAGGCATGGTAGCTCATTCCATAATTTCAGCTATTCAGGAAGCTGAGGCCAGAGGGTCACTTGAGCCTAGGAGTTGGAGGTTACAGTGAGCTATGATCTCACCACTATACTCCAGCCTGGGTGACAGAGCAAGACCTTGTTACTGATAAAAAATAAAAAGAGACTGATGGTAAATTCAAAAACTCCTTCATTCAGTCAGCTGAATTTACCACTTGCCACCCTTTGAACTGGACAGTGCACACAGTATTAAGAAGTCAAGGTGGCTGGTGCTGAGAGGGCACAAAACAGAGGACATATAACTTGCTTTGGGTATTGGGGGGCCTCCAAGTCACCAAGGAGGCCACTGAAGTTGGAGCTAAGACAGGAAAGAGAAATTAACAGAAGTGAGTTTGGGGCAGAGGTCACAGTGCATGCAAAGGCCCTGAGGCTTGGGCGAGCTTGGTGTATTTAAGGAACACAGGAGGCTGCTCTGCATGTCTGGAGTGCAGTGGGTAAAGGAAGAGTGGAGACAGATGAGGGTTGGGCAGGGGCCAGATCGCACAATGCCTATGGCCAGTGGGGAGGGACTAAGATTTTATTCTAGGTGAAGTTCAAGCTGTGAGAAGGACTAAGTAAGAAAGGGACATTCTGGCTCAGCGCCTGTAGCTCAGCAGCTAGGGCGCCAGCCACGTACATGGGAGCTGGCGGGCTCGAATCCAGCCCGGGCCTGCCAAATAACAATGAGAACTACAACCAAAAAATAGCTGGGTGTTGTGGTGGGCGCCTGTAGTCCCAGCTACTTGGGAGGCTGAGGCAAGAGAATTGCTTAAGCCCAAGAGTTTGAGGTTGCTATAAGCTGTAATGCGATGGCATTCTACCCAGGTTGACAGCTTGAGACTCTGTCTCAAAAAAAAAGGGGGGGGGAATATTATCTGACTTAAATTTATAAAAGATCCTCCATGTGAGGTGGCTCATGCCTATAATCCTAGCACTCTGGGCAGTCAAGGCAGGTAGATATTCTGAGCTCAGGAGTTGGAAACCGGCCTGAGCAAGAGCAAGATCTTGTCTCTACTAAAAATAGAAAAAACTAGTGGGGCATAGTGGCGCACACTTGTACGGAGTCCGAGCTACTCTGGAGGCTGAGGCAAGAGGATCTTTGAGCCCCAGAGTTTGAGCTTGCTGCAAACTATGATGCCACAGCACTCTACGCAGGGTGACAGAGTAAAACTCTGTCCCCCCAAAAAGAAAATTTATAAAAGATCTTTTGCAATAAGTTGACTGATGTCCCACCCAAATTCATGTTCACCTGAGACCTCAGTATGTGATCTTATTTAGAAGTAGGTTCTTTGCAGATGGAATTAGTTAAATTAAGGTTGAGGACTGAGGAAATAGCTAGCTGGGGTAGAATCCAGGTGGGAAATACCAAGTGCCTGGGTGAGGAGGAGTCACAGATCCATAATGAGTCCCAGGAGCAGAACCAGTAGCATCAGCTCTGTACACATAACTAGCACTGTGCCTCATGTGCACTGAGTGCTCACTCAAAGTCAACACACTTGGCTTGTTCTATACCAGACTCAGGCAATGGAGGTGGGAAACCCCTGTTCACTCCCACCACACAGGGCCCCTACCTGCCAGCATCCTGGGAGATCGTCACTGACACATCCAGGCCCAGTGTGGTGACTCTCTGGCACACAGCGTCCATGTCGATGATGGAGTCAATGCTTTCAGGACCGTCCTCCACACAGCACTGGGAGCCAGGGCAGAAGCGGCAGTTGTCCAGGCCCTTGTAGCCCTTGTTGTGCCCACATTTCTCCAGTGTGACTGTAGTTGCCATGCCCGACACCCCCACGTGCACCACCAGCTGCAGATAGGCAGGCAGGACTTAATATGACCTGGGTGTGGGACAAAGGGTCCCTCCAGGCCAAGCAGTAGGTGCCATGCTCACTGAGCTCTACCTGGGATTACATCATTTTTAACCTCTTGCTGTTAGAATAGACCCTAGAGCCACTGTTGCAAAAAGGTATGGCCAAGTGCAACAGGTGAAGATTTGAAACATGCAAGATTATTCATTGTAGTGCTTGTCATTGCAATAAAATACCAGAAACAACCCAACTAGCTATTCATGGTTAGTTGGCTCAATAAATAATGAACTATAGTGTAGCTGTTAAAATGTCCAAGGGAGGGTGGTGCCTGTGGCTCAAAGGAGTGTGGTGCCAGCCCCATATACCAGAGGTGGTGGGTTCAAACCCAGCCCCAGCCAAAAACTGCAAAAAAGAAAGAAAGAAAAGTCCAAGGCAGTTCCCTATGGACTGATCTTTAAGGCATATTGCCAAATGAAAAAGGCAAGGTAGGGCGCTGGCCCCATATGCCAGAGGTGGTAGGTTCAAACCCAGCCCTGGCCCCCCCAAAAAAAAAAAAGAGAGAGAGAAAACGAAAAAGGCAAGGTAAGTCTAGGTGCAGTGGCTCACACCTGTGATCCTAGCACTCTGAGAGGCTGAGGGGAGGTGGACTGCGTAAGCTCATAGGTTCCAGACCAGCCTGAGTATGTGTGAGACCCCATCTCTAAAAAATAGCCGGGTGTTGTGGTGGGCACCTGTAGTCCCAGCTACTTGGGAGGCTGAGGCAAGAGAGTCATTTGAGCCCAGGAGTCTGAGGTTGCTGTGCTCTGTGATGCCACAGCACTCTACAGAGGGCGACAAAGTGAGACTCTTATAAATTCCAGGAATGTAGCCTAAAAAATAGTCAAGCGATTTAAGGAAGATGGTCATTTCAGTATTATTTATAAAAGTGAGGGGAAAGTCTGGAAAAAACTAGCATGCCCAGTGATAGAAGAATGATCATATTAATAAAAATTAACCCAGCCATTAACATACTAAGGTTCAGGGAGAATTTTTAATGACCTCCATTATTAAATTCTAATGATACTTACATTTATAAAATACTTGTAAAAAGTAGGATATCAAGTTGAATACAGTTTAACTTCAATTAGCGTATTAATTACTTTTGCACATACCTATACCCAGAAGGGCATTATAAAAAAAATATGTGAACATTTAAAACTTAGGTTGAAGAGTATGCTATCACACATGGCAGCCATGGGCCACATGTGACTTGTAAAGCAACTAATCTAAACCAAGATGTGTAATTTGTGTAAAACACACATCAGATTTGGGAGACTAACCTTATGCAAAAAATTAAGTATTTCACTAACTTTTCATACTGATTACATGTTGAAATGATAGTACTTTAGATACTTTGAGTTAAATTTAAAATATTAAAATTGGCTGGGCACAGTGGCTCACACCTGTAATCTTAGCACTCTGAGAGGCTGAGGAGGGCGGATTGCTTGAGCTCTGGAGTTGGAGACCAGCCTGAGCAAGAGCAAGACCTTGTCTCTATAAAAATAGAAAAACTAGGCTTGGCACCTGTGGCTCAAGTGGCTAAGGCACCAGCCACATACACCTAAGGTGGCGGGTTCGAATCCAGCCCAGGCCCGCCAAACAACAGTGATGGCTGCAACCAAAAAATAGTTGGGCATTGTGGTGGGCACCGGTAGTCCCAGCTACTTGGGAGGCGGAGGCAGGAGACTCGCTTAAGCCCAGGAGTTAGAGGTTGCTGTGAGCTGTGATACCACAGCACTCTACCTAGGGGAACAGCTTGAGGCTCTGTCTCAAGAAAGAAAAGAAAAGAAAAGAAAAACTAGCCAGGCATCATTTTAGGCGCCTATAGTTTTAGCTACTCGGGAGGCAGAGGTAAGAGGATCCCTTGAGCTTAAGAGTTTGAGGTTGCTGTGAGCTGTGATGCCATGCCACTTTACCCAGGGTGACAGAGTAAGACTGTCTCAAAAATAAATAAATATTAAAATGACAATTTTGCCATTTCTTATGATTTTTATATGGCTACTAGAAATTTGGAGGGGGGATTGTTTTTGTTTTGTTTTTTTGAAAATGGGGTCTTACCACGTTGCCCAGGCTGGTCTCAAATTTCCAGACTCAAGTGATTCACCTGCCTCAGCCTCAGCCTCCTGAGTAGTTGGGATTACAGATATGTGCCATCATGCTCAGCTGAAAATTTTAAACGTTCTAGTTCTACGTGACTGGAATGAGAACGTCATCTATTGGACTGTGCTGCTTGAGAACATATATCCCTTGAAGCAAGAGCTGGGCTTTTATTGGTTGTTGGAGACACAGTACCTGGCACTATTCTCAGGTGCACAATATATTCAATATTGTGAATGCAGCACAAAATAGCAGCTGACATGTAGTCGATTGAATGGTGACCCCTCCCTCCAAGAAAAAGATGTTATCTATGACCTAGTGCCTAGAAACTATGACTGTGACCTTATTTGGAAAAAGGTAATTTAGTTAAAGATCCTGAGATGAGATCTCCCTGGATTGTCCAGGTGGATAATGTCCTTAAACTCCAAAGACAAATGTCCTTAAAAGAGATAAATGGAAGAGAGACAGAGAGAGGAGAGGCCACATGAAGATAGAGGCAGCGATTGGAATGATATGGCCACAAGCCAAGGGGTGCCTGGAGCCCCCAGGATCTGAAAGAGACAAGAAAGAGTCCTCCCCTAGAGCCTCCAGAGGAAATGCAGCACTGCTAACACCTTGATTTTGGACTTCAGGTTAAATTTTTGTTTTGTTTTTGTTTTTGAGACAGCCTTGGTCTATTACCTGGGCTAAAGTGCAGTGGCATCATCATAGCTCACTGCAGCCTTAAACTCCTGGGCTCAAGCGATACTCTTGCCTCAGACTCCCAAGTGTGCATGCTACAATGCCCAGCTCATTTTTCTATTTTTTTTTTTTTTTTGGTAGAGTTGGGTGTCTCACTTTTGCTCAGGCTGGTCTCGAACTCCTGGGTTCCAGAATCTTCCCACCTCAGCCAAAGTGCTAAATTACAGGTGTGAGTCACCATGCCTGGCCAAATTTCTATTGTTTTAAGACAGCAAGTTTGTGGTCATTTGTTATATTAGCCTTGGGAACTAATCCATGTAGTATTCTTCTTAAAAAGCACATGGAAGCCAGATGTGGTAGTGCACACCTGTAGTCCCAGCTACTTGGGAGGATCGCTTGAGCCCAGGAGTTCAAGATTGCAGGGAACTATGATTGGACTTCTGCACTCTAGCCTGAGTGATGACAGAACAAGACCACATCTTAAAAACAAAAACACAGTTCAACCTAGCTTGAACTCCACTGTGTGTGTGTGTAAAGAATGTGTGAATGATAATAATGGTATGAGTTAACAGTTACTGAGAACTTACTATAAACTGAGGTTCTGAATCAAAGGGTGATTCTGCCCCAGGGAATGTCTGGCAACATCTGGAGAAGTTATGGGGTGTTACAGCTGAGATAGGAGTGCTGCTGGGATCTAGTGGGTGGAAGCCATGGACACTGTTCAATACCCTCCAATGCCTAGGACACCACTACCCCAGGGAATGATGCAGCCACAGATAGGAACAATGCACGGCTGAGAAACCTTTCATAAACCGAGAACAAGTTTATCTCTTTACTGGCTTCTTTTCACTCATCCCTAACACTAGCCCTTGAGGATGGTCCAATTACTACTAATTCCACCACAGAGGCTGGGCACAGTAGCTCACACATATAATCTCAGCACTTTGGGAGGCTGAGACAAAAGGATCTCTTGAGGTCAGGAGTTTGAGACCAGTCTGGGTGATATAGCAAGACTCCATCTCTTAAAAAAAAGAAAAATTTTTAAAAATTCCACCTCACACAAAGGGGAAACTGAGGCATGGGGAATTCAAGGAGCTTGCCTGAGGCCTCATAGTTCATCCACAGTGGCCAAGTCCTTTTTCTTTATTTCTACAGGATGTGAAATTTTTTTTTTTTTTGAGACAGAGCCTCAAGCTGTCCCCCTGGGTAGAGTGCCATGGCTTCACTGCTCATAGCAACCTCCAACTCCTGGGCTCAAGCGAGTCTCCTGCCTCCGCCTCCCAAGTAGCTGGGACCACAGGCACCCGCCACAACACCCTGCCATTTTTTGGTTGAAGCCATCATTGTTGTTTGGCAGGCCCGGGCTAGGGATTCGAACCCGCTACCTTAGGTGTACGTGGCTGGCACCTTAGCCGATTGAGCCACAGGCGGCGCTGAGCCCACCTGGCTATTTTTAGAGATGGGGTCTTGTACTTGCTCAGGGTGGTCTCAAACTTGTGAGCTCAGGCGATCCGC